>CAUYRH010047984.1:0-81959 GCA_963574655.1 Perodicticus potto | reverse complement strand
GGCCGTCCCCAGCCATTATCTGCATCTTTATGCTGGAATAACAACTCTTCACGTGTATAGAGCGGTTTGAGTGTCTATAAGGAAATCATTTCTAAATCACTTATAAATGTATAGCTATTTTAAAAAATATTTTGAAAATACATTAAATTTTTTTAAGTTTCAAAAGGTTTACTAAAAATGTCTATACATTTATAAATAATTTATATACCTATAAAAATAATTTATAGAGTTGAGACTCGATAAAGTAAGTCCCTGTGTAATTTGACCCACAATAGTCCTGTGAAGTAGGTGAAGGTGAAGGTGAAGACACTAAGGTCTGCCCTGTCTCTGCTATGGAGGTGAGGCTCCTGTGGGCCTCGGTGTAATCAGCTAAGTCTCTGAGAAGGCCAAGCGTCTGCGCTGTTGGCTTTGTCACCCCTGCGCCCCCATCCGCTGTCTTTTGGGGCCACCCATTCCTCCTTAACCCCTTGCTCAGTCTGAAAGATCAAAAGGAACAGTATTTTCAGCTGCAGAAACAATCGCCACAGCAAAAATGGTGTTCAACGCCCCCTTCCGCAAATGCAGCTCACCCCTGTGTGACGTAGAATTTTATCATATTTTACCATGAAATAAACATGCCAGGACATTTTTTTTCTTTTCTTCTGTGGGGAAGGATGAAGAGATTTGGGGAATTAAAACCCCGTTCGATTAATGCTTGGCTCTCAGAGATAATTGCATTGCTACTGCAGATGCATGTTGAATCATGTGGTTTCGTTTTCAAACGGGTGTGTACCCCAAGGCCTGAAATCACACACACACCCCCAGTGTGAAGTACCCCTCTGGCAGCTCCTCGTGCTCCCTGACCAGCACAGGGTAGTGTGATGAGGACACCTGGTTAGTAGTCCTAGCCCTGCCTGGAATTTGCTGTGTGGGATTGAGTTTGTAGCCCAACCTCTCTGGACCTCAGTTCTGTCTGCTATAGACTGAAGAACTGGAACTTAATCTCAATATTCTTTGCACTTCTTTTTATGCTTCCTGAAATCAACATTCCTCTTGAGAGATGATCATCTCTCCCCACTGGCTTTAAATCTCACCTCTGCTGCTAACCCGTTCATGTGTCCACAGCACATTTTTGGAGTGCCTCTGTCCCAGCAGGCCCAGTGCTAGGGCAACTAATGAGCTTGCAGGTGGTGGGACAGGCAGTCCAGAAGCTGACACATCACAGTAAAATATGTTCAGGGCCATTCCAGAGGTGTGTGCTCTCAGCAGGTGGCCTTACCCAAGTCACTTACATCTCTGTGCCTGGCTCTTCACTCGTTGCCACCTAGAGATCTCTGCCTAGCCGCCCCGTCTGTGGTGCAGTTTTCTGCGAGCGGTCTCTGGGAGAGTAGGATGGTGACAGAGCCATGTTGTAGTACAGCATTTCCCACTGGTAGGGCTCATCTTCTCTTTCTGCCATAAAAGAGATGGAGGAACACAGAGGAGGTGGCCCTGGCCTCACAGCCACACTAGCTTGGGACTAAGAACCATCATCTTTAGCTCCGGCCCCCGCCCATTGTTCTTCCAGCTGGCATTCCACTCTGGATGCCCATTCCCTTCCAGCCTCTGGGTCTGCCCATGGTCTCCTGACTGTGATGACTACAGTTAAAGAGCAAGAATACTTGGAAGAGAGGGGGCAGTTTCTCCTTAGCTTCCAGCATGGTCTAGACATCCAGTTTGCTCTCTGTCCCCTGAGTGAGGAGCCTCTGCTTTGAGGAAGCCAGGGAGTGACCTCCTGCTGGGAAGCCTCTTGCTCTGCTCACTCACTCAGAAGCCAGCAGTGGCCCAGAGAAGGGAGGCTGGTGGGATGGGGGCCAGCCCAGAAGTGCCAGCAACCAATCTCACTAACTCGGTGTGTTAGTGCGACCCAAGACTGGCATTTTCTGCAACTTGGCCTGTTCTGCCACCTCTCAGAGCCCCCTCCCTGCACACACACGGACCCTCCAGTCTCCCCCGCAGATCCCAGACCCATCTGGCCTGCGAGGTAAATTTTCAGTAGTGGCCCCTAAACACCACCTTACCGGGCCACTCCCCTATTCTCCCTAATCTCAAATTCCCAGGATTTCACCAATCCCTCCCTCTCGGCCTCACCCCAGGAGCTGCTGCTCTATCTGCGGTGGGTTCACCTCCAAATGCCCAACTTTCCTTTCCCAGCCAAGTTTCATTTAGAGGCTAGGGTCGGAGGAGATGCAGGGGGCTGGAGGCAAGGTCAAGTCTGCTGAAGAATGAGGACTCCTTGGTTGTACCGCCTTCTTCCCTGCCTCCCAGTCACAGCCAAGAAGATGACGTGAGTGTGCGTGTGTGCATGAATGTGTGCATGTGTGCGTGCATATGTGTGTGTGATGTACAATGCACAGCGGGCACAGAGCCATGCCCTCACCCTGCACCCCTCTGCCTCTCCCTTCACCCTCCCCCGACTCCACTGCGTCCCACACTGCAGGTGTCTCGGAGGCAGTGTTTATGTAAGCAGCTCAGCAGCTCATGTTCCCCGGCTACAGCAAGAAAGAAGCTGTTGTCAATTCAAGGAAAGCCCTGGCTGCCCACGTGTGTGGATGCCCCGGGGCAGGTTTCATAACAGGGAGGCAGGGCGGTGGGCTGCAGCAGTGTGTGTGTTCGCAAGCTGCTGGCCCTGGCCTCGGGCTTCCTGACAACTCTGGGTCTGGTTTCTCAGCTCTGTGGCCATGGGCGACACAGTCTGTGCCTTCCGGCTCTGATAGACCCTTCATAGGACTATAGCTTTTGGATTGCAGGGTTATTTAAGGAGAGTGAACCTGGCAGCTTGAAGGCATGAACATACCTAGGACCTAACAACTGATGCAGCCACACAGCGTGCTCAGATGACCTCCCTGTGGCCCTCAGGTTTTGATTTATAATAAGGAAACGTAGCCCTTTAGTTATGCACCTATAGTCCGTATTCCAGAGTAGACTGTTCTCAGTCTACTCTAGACAGGGACAGGCAGAGCGTGAACTAAAGGGCTTTGAGCCCCTGAAACCACTGAAATGTCTAGGACACCCTGAGGTTGAGGGGCTCACTGGGAGGATTCGCCCCCTCCCCCCGCACGGAGGCATGGGAGACTCTTGTCACTGCTTTGCTGTCTTGTGACTGAATCAGCTCTCTCATTAGGAGAGCTTGGTTTGGAGAGGAGAGAAAAGATCAAAACATGATGTCCACTTGATATATTAATAGGGGCAAAAAAATCCTTGAAACCCAAACCCTAATTACAATAGCTAATATTTATGGAGTAGTCCTCAGTTCCAGGTGTCATACTATATAATGTGTATTTATATAGTAGCAAGGACTTAAGGAAGGAGGCACTGTTATCATTCCCCATTTTAAAGATAAGGGGCCAAGGCCCAGAGAGGTTAAATAACTAGCCCCGGGTCACAGAGCAGTTAAGGGAGAGGTCCCCAGTGGTGGCTCACACCTGCAATCACTCTGGGAGGCCAAGGCAGGTGGATTGCTTGAGCTCAGGAGTGCGAGAGTCTGAGCAAGAGCTGAGTTTCTGTTTCTAGCCAGGTGTGCTGGCAGGCACCTATAGTCTCAGCTACTTGGGGGGCAGAGACAAGTGGATCTCTTGAGCCCAAGACACTGAGGTTGCTGTGAGCTCTGATGACGCCATGGCCACAAAGAGAGACTCTGTCTCAAAAAAAAAAAGAAAAATCCAGAAGAAAAGAAAAAACCCAACTTAGTGTCTTCCTTTCTATCCTTAACACCAACAGAAATTTGTTTACATTTTCTTGCTAACCAAGCCAGGTTTTGGCTTTGCTCTTGAGGAAGCCAATGTCCTATATAAGAAGTACCTTTGTTTAACTATGGGAGGAAACAATTCCTAACTCATTTATTTAATTCTAATTTCATACTTGAAGTGCTATTTATTTACACAACGCAAGCATCACAAACATGCCCTGTCATCTGTGAAGCTCGTGCCAAGTGTCCCTGGGCTGTGAGCCAAGGTAGAGATAGGACATGTCACCAGAGGTGGCACCTTCATCACTGGAGAGTGACTTCTCTCCTGAGTTTCTCGCTTTCAAGTACTCCCGAGTATTCTCTTGCCACCCCTCTCCTGCAATGGGGCTGAAAGGAAAATCCTGAGAACTGGAAGAAGAAGCTGGTTACTCTCCGTTCTGCGTGGTTCATTCATTCAACACTTCAACCAACGCAGGACACTGTGAATTGCACCATGGACTGGTGAGGAGGAAGCTGGCAGAAAGAGCCAGCAGACACGTCACTGCCATGCACACAGAATGCGCAAAGAAGCTGCGGTGACAATGGAAGAAGAGGCTGCAGAGCAGGTGACATCTGAGCTGAATCTTGAAGGCTGAGAATTCCAAATCTAGAAAGGCCGGAAAGAGCATTGCACATAGAGGGAAGAGACAAGATCTGGAACCAGAGACGCACGTGGAAGCACGGCGCGAGACTTTGGGCAGTGCTGACGGGTGGGAGACAAGCAGGAGAAGGAGGCTGGGGCCAGCCTGTAAGAGCCCTGCGGGCTGGAACCGCGGGCTGGAACCAGACAACCTGGCCCCCAGTAATTCTCAGCTGCAGCCCTTGCCCAAGACAGAGGGCAAGTCAGGTCTAACTGCCAGCAGAGTCCCAAGTGCTTTGTTACAAAGTGTCAAAGTTTGTATGCAATCTCCTCTTTTAAAAAAAAATTGGTGCATATATAAGATTATGACTAAAATACTATCCTATGTGATTTCAAGACCAGGGAGATAAAGGGATGGAGTTTCCTTTTTGTGGGTAGAAATTGTGCGCACTGGCCACTGTCCTTGCATGAAGGAGTGTGTTGAGCTTGGATTTCAGTGGTGAAAGGCTGCGAACAGCTGGCTCTGAAGGATAAATTCTTTATTTCACTAACTTGGGAATTTGACTCCCCAGGTGGTGAAGAGAAAGGAATTAGAGGTTGTGGGTATATGGCCTGAAGGAGGAATCAGAGAAGCAGTCAGACCCCACCCAGAAAACAAAAAAATGGGGAGACAGATCACCAGAACCTTTGCTTCTTAAAGCCAGGATGAACATCTGGAAATTACTTGCCCTTGAAAAAAAAAAAATACTAAATTCCACATTATCATTTCAATGACTGTTCACATAAATACCAAAGAATCAGAGAAGCTGGTGCCTCATGTTGCCCTCGGAATCTAAGAAATGGTATCTTTCAGTTATCGGATTTTATTTCTTTGCAGCGTTACGTTTTATACATATTTATTCATGCAGAACAGAAGCTCTGCGTTATTGAGGCTGCCATAGGAGTGAAGGAAAAGCTGTTATACATAAGAATGCACCGCATTTACACTGTCTGCACTTTGCAACAATTGAACTATATGCAACTGGGTTTTTTAATAATAAAAAATCTCCAGTTTGCATTTAATTTGCTGATTTTTTTTCCTTTCTTACTCCTGAATTTTCATATGCCATAGAAATTGAAAGGGGGGGGTGTCAAAATCCTTGAAGATATGGAGGGCTGGGGGATGGTTGGAGGCAGCTTTACAGGGGAGGGGTCAGGGACCCACAGCAAGTTTATAACTATTTCTTTTTTAAGACATACAGTTAACTGAACTGCAAAACATTCATCTTCCAATTTAATAACTCATTCTCCCTGCATGGAGACGGGGTATTATAGTGCTGGATATTGCTTTTCAGGCTTTTGAGTGTCAATGATGAATCCCCATCTTCTAATAAAATACATTTTCATAGTAATTGAAATAATAATTTTTTGCCTCTTCATTTTCCCAGGTACTTAAAAAAGGGCTTTTGACTTCTTTCCCTTTCCCCTGCTCTGACCTTATTTTCTTTTCATTGAAATCCCTTCCCACTCCAGAGCTGCACAATTCCAAGCTTCTGGTATCTGTGTTCTGGTGGTCTGCACAGCTCCCGCCATGGTCACAGCCACAGGATGGGCTCCAAACACAGAGAGCTCGTTCCAGGCACTGGAGACTTCAGGACCTGAAATTCTCTGCTGGGTTTCGGTTTTTACTTTCATTTGCTTAACAGGCTGATGGGACAAATGTGTAATCAGGCCACTGGGGGAAAGCCATAGAGGTGCAGGGAGGGATCCCAATCCTACAAATCCTGAAGTTCACATACTAAGCCAACCCCTAAATCACCTCTATTACCCCACCAAGGTCAAGATCTGGGGCTGCCTTTCCTCACTACACATGTACCCATCATGCAACAGATGATCTCCTTCCCAGGCATTAAAATGCATATCAATATATTAAGAACAGCTTGAATTTCTAAAGTGGGCAACAGGGACATTACACTTAATCTGCAGCTCTGTTGGTGGGGTTACTTTTAAATGTCTTTCTCTACTTAATTTGAATGGAAAAATGTAAAGTCATGTTTTCCTCTCATCCTTTCCTCTATGGCTGATAGTGGACAGAAAGAAGAAAAATACAACCAGGATATAATGGATTTAAGAAGAACAATCGAAGTATAGCCTCTCTAGTAACTGTCCCAGCTTCAGAAGATTATCCTGGCCCTTCCTCTTTAAACGCAACCAGGGAAAAATGATTGTGGTGAGAACTTGCTCAGTTTAAGCTGTAATTAAACTTTGCCTATAGGAATTCTCCCCTTTCTATGTCTAATCTTCCTTGATCTAGTAAAAAGACCTTGGAAGTCAGGAATTTGGAACCAGTTTCAGCCAGAAAATCAAAGTAGACTCAGAGCAAATATTCAAGAAAACTGAAAACCACTGAAGGCAGTGCCTTTATTCAGAGTAATGGAAATAATATTTTTCTGCTGCTTTCTTTTCCCAGGTACTTAACAAAAAAGACTCTTGACTTCTTCTCCTTTCCCCTGTCCTAAAAAACAGTTTGAAAACTTCCAAATGGTCCTGGCAAGTCCCAAAGAGCAGGTTTTACCGTGCAGGGCTGCAGCCAGCATCCTCAGCACTTTTGCAAGTTACAAAAATGAGTCTTGTCTTTTGGCCTGATTCATTCCTAGGCCAGGAGGACAACACCAAGAGTAAACCCTAATATAACCATAGACTCTGTGTGATAATCACATGTCAATGTAAGTTCATCGATCGTAGCAAATGCACAACTCTGGTGGTGGAAGTTGATAGTGAGTGGTGTGGAGTGGGGAATGGGAAGCGTAAGGGTATGTAGGAACGTTCTATGTGCTCTGCTTGACTTTGCTGTGAACCTAAAAGTGCTCTAAAAAGTAAAGTCTATTGAAAAAAAGTTGAATGGACTGTGGGCCTTTTCAAGCAGTAGATCTGCAGGCTCTGAATGGTTACTTCTCACCTATCCAAAGAAGCTCCTAGGGCCTCTGCCTGAAAAGGGGCTTTGTTCTGGAACAACCCTATACTCAGAGCTGTCAGGATCAAAGATAGCCCTAGATGAGAGTGTGAAGGGGACATCCTGGAGGATCTTTTGCAGATGCCCTTTGTCCACATAACTGAAGAATGAGGGAAGGAAAATAAAAGAAAGCTTTCCTATTGCTGCTCGCATGCCTCAATCCCAATGTCTGGGGTAAAAAAGGATCCTTTAATCCACTGAAATGCTGCTGGGCCCTGAGAGTGAGGAGTTGGGGGGAAACAGAGAGGCAGGGGCAGCTGGGATAGATGACTCCAGAAAGCAGGAGCAGCAATCCAGCCACTCTCTAGAAGCCAAGGTCAAACAAACTACTGGTTTTCTCTCTTACAGCAATTCTGTCCTATAGGCAATTTACACCCAGGCCTGGGCCCACTCAGCACATCCCCATTGCTGCTGTAGGAAATACAGTTTCATTGCTGCTGATGGGCCTTGAAGGACCTAAAATCTTCTGTGCTCCTTCTATTCATCTCCTCACCTCCCTATCCCTAACACCTGGCAACCACTGACCTTTTTTACTGTCTCCATAGTTTTGACTTTTCCAGAATGCCACACAATTGGAATTATGCAGTCTGTAGCCTTTCCAGATTGGCTTCTTTCTCTTAGAAGTATGCATTTAATGTCACTCCATGTCTTTTCTTTGCTTGGTAGCTCATTTCTTTGTAGTGCTATGTAATATTTCATTGTATGGATGTACCATGGTGTATTAGTCACTCATCTACTGAAGGATGTCTTGGTTGCTTCCAAGTTTTAACAATTATGAATAAACATCTGTGTGTAAGTTTTTATATGGACATGAATTTTCAATTCTTTACGTAAATACCAAGGAGCATGATTGCTGGATTGTATGGTCGGACTGGGTTTAGTTTTGTGAGAAATTACTATTGTATTCTACAGTGGATATCTCATTTTGCATTCCCACCAGCAATGACAGAGAATTCCTGTTGCTCTACATCCTCACCAACATTTGATGTTGTCAGTGTTCTAGGTTTTGGCCATTCCAACAGATGTGTAATGATATCTCATTGTTGTTTGAATTTGCTATTCCCTGTGACATAATGTTGAGCTTCTTTTCTTTTTCTTTCTTTTTTTTTTTTGTAGAGACAGAGTCTCACTTTATCGCCCTTGGTAGAGTGCCATGGCGTAACACAGCTCACAGCAACCTCCAACTCCTGGGCTTAGGCGATTCTCTTGCCTCAGCCTCCCGAGTAGCTGGGACTACAGGCGCCCACCACAACGCCCAGCTATTTTTCTGCTTTGCAGTTCTGCTGAGGCTGGGTTTGAACCCACCACCTTCGGTATATGGGGCCAGCGCCCTACCCGATGAGCCACAGGCGCTGCCCTTGAGCTTCTTTTCATATGAACATTTGCTGCCTGTATATTTTCTTTGGTAAAGTGTCTGTTCAGATCTCTTGCCCATTTTTTAATTGTGTGGTTCATTTTCCTATGATTGAATTTTTTTATTTTTTGTTTTTCGGAAACAGAGTCTTACTCCGTTGCCCCACCTAGAGTGCAATGGCATCATCATAACTCCCTGCAACCTCAAACTCTTGGGCTTAAGTGATCCTTCTGGCCGAACCTTCCGGAGTGCTAGGATTATAGGCGTGAGCTACCAGGCCCAGCCCTATGGTTGAGTTTTAAGAGTACTTTGTATATGTTGATTCCAGGCCTTTACTAGGTTGTGTCTTTTGTGGATATTTTCCCCCAATCTGTGGCCTGTCTCCTCATTCTGTTCACCCCATTCAAGTTTGCTCCCTCTTCCTGGGTGTCCAGCAGATGCACAGCTCCTTATCTCCCTGAAAGAGATGCAAAGAAGCCAGAGGAGTTGTGGAGGGGCATGGCTTCCTGGGGGGGGGAAATGTGTGAGTCTGTCACCACTGTTCACTTTGAACTCACACATTTATTCATTCTTTAAACACACTGTGCCAGGCACTGAGTCCTGGGGATGCCTCTGTGAACAAACCAAAGCTCTGAGACTGGTGGAGCTCACTTTCTGGTAGGGGAGACGTATACTAAAAATAAACATAGAGGGCGGCACCTATGGCTCAGTGGGTAGGGCGCCGGCCCCATATACCAAGGGTGACAGGTTCAAATCCTGCCCCGGCCAGCTAAAACAGTGGTGGTTACTGCAACAAAAATAGCTGGGAGTTGTGGCGAGTGCCTGTAGTCCCAGGTACTGAGGAGGCTGAGGCAAGAGAATCGCCCTAGCCCAAGAGCTGGAGGTTGCTGTGAGCTGTGATTGCCACAGCACTCTACCGAGGGTGACAATGTGAGACTCTGTCTCAAAAAAATAAAAATACACATAGAGTCATAAACTGAAAAACATATATATTATATAGTAGTGTGGAACTAAGTCCATTGTGAGAGCAGAACAAGGGAGAATGGAGGTACAGGTACAAGGGACATTTCTAATCTAAATAGGGGTTCGTCAAGAAAGGAACATTTAAGCAAAGAGGATGAAGGTCAAGCTAAGAGAGCAGAGAAATCAGGCAGCAGGATCGGCCAGTGCAAAGACCACGAGTAAAGAGTGTGCCTGTTGTCCTTAAGGAACTGCAAGGGGGCCAGTGTAGCTGGAGTGGAGTAGAGAGAGGAAAATACATAGGATAGTTGAGGGTGGCGCATACAGTTCGCGTGGGGTCTCATCATCCTTGCATAGTCTGTGGCTTCCGCTCAGAGAGAAATGGGAAGCCATCGGAGGGAGTTGAGCAGAGGAGTGACATGATCTCACTTAGGTTTGAATACTACTTCTCTGGCTACCATGTTGAAAACAGGCCCAGAGAAGATCCAGGTAGAAGCAGGGAAGCCAGTGCAATAATCCAGGTAGGAGATGATAGAAGAGGAGAAGCTGGTGAAACGTGGTTAGATTCTGGCTGTAGCTGAAGATAAGGCCAACGGGATTTCCTGCTGGATTAGACTGAGGGTGAGAAAGAGAAGAATCATGATGGCACCATGATTTTTGACCTGAGCCCTTGGAAGCATGGCATTGCTACTGACCTAGACCAGGTGATATTGGGGGTGGTGGGATAGTACATTTATGCTATTAGACATCCTGCTGGAGATGTCAGGCAGATCTTGGACAGGCGGGTTTGGAGTTCAGGTTATTTGTGTATTAGATACTGAACTGAGTGCTATGGGGAATAAAAAGGAGGAATAAAGCCCAATTCCTCCCACCCTTTCCTCTGCTGAGACTTACTGAGGAGTTGGAGCAATGCATAAAACAGGCACACCCAGGGGAAGGCAGCTCCTCTGAGACTCCCTGGAGGCTTGAAGGCAGTCTAATAAATCCAAGCTACCAAAAATTACACTAAGAGACAATCAGATACAAGACAGACTCCCAAAACATCTTGACTGCTCATTACTAAAAAGGAGGTGGGAAGGGGGGACCAGGGGGTTGTTCTCCCTTCTCGTGACTTTTAAAGGTGCTAACAACAGCCTCTCATAGTCTGTCTGCCTTCCCTCACCACCTACAAAGCTGGCAAAAAGAGGGGGACCCACCCTACTATTTGGGCCAATCAGTTCAGCTCTGCTCCCAGCCACTGGACAAGCAGCCAGATAAACCCCAGATGCCCACTGGCTGGGCTGAGCCTGTCGCCTGTGGTCTGTGCACACACACAGGTGGCTGTTTGAAGGGGGGATATCTGTGACTATGGGTTCATCACCTATTAGACCAATATTAGGCCAAATCCCCCACGTCAGTAAACTCAGGTCCCAGAGTGAATGTGCCAGCTGTGGTCCTCACCCTGAAATACAGTCAGCTGCCCAAACAAGAGCCGAGTTTTCACATTAAACATCCCTGAGTCTCTCGTTCAAGTGGCAGATGGTGAATTTCATGCAATGACGTGAGCAAAGGCCCCTCTATTTCCAGCTTGGAACTTGGAATCTGCGGAGAAACTGCTAGTCTGCGTTCTGTGCACTGAATGCTGTGACTCGGGGTGGGGTTGGGAGGGCTCTGGGTTGTTTCTGAGAGGGTTAGAGCCAGGAGCAGGAAGAGCAGTTTCTGGTCTGTGTCCCAGGTTCCCCAGCAGAGAAAGGGGAATAAGGGCACTTTGGGAAGCCTGGGCTGGGTGCAGAGGGCAAGACCTGCCAGCCACAATCTGAAAATCTAGTGCTTTAATAAGCTGAGGCTGATATTAGAGCCAGGGGCCCAAGGAGACCTCTGAGAGACGGGCAGAATGGCAAAAGGCAGGGTTATTGATGGGATGTCTTTGCAGGCTTGGATCTGAGCGAGAGTAAACCTGAGTTATGAATCAGGGCCAGATTAATGAAAATGCTCCCAGTAACAGCCCATCCTGATGACTTCTACCCAGCACCCCGGCACCTTCTGACCTACACATGTTGGTGGAGGCGAATGTCCTCCACCAGCCTTTTCACCTCCAAAGATAGAAAAAGATTTAAATCACAATAATAACCTTCAGGAATCGCAGCCCACTCCTGGACCACTCTCTCAGGTACCCAGTGGACATCTCCCTTCAGGGCAGATTTTAGGATATTAGGGTTTGGAATTCTCTCTTCCCCAGATTTGAGGCCTTGTCTCCCACATTCTCTCTGGCACAGGGGCTTACTTGCCGTTTCTTCACCTGGCCTCTGCCCTCCTGCCACTCCTTTGCATTCCTGATGTATAAATCTCTCCCCCCTGGGGTGCCCTTCCCCATCTCCCAACTTGACCAGCTCCTCTGCTTCCATGAGGGCAAACTCACCCACCACCATCTTTTGGAAGCTTTGCCTTCAAGCTGCACTTTAATAGCATTTATTGCTTTTTTCTTATTACAAAATTCATGTGCAGAAAATATGGAGATTATAAAAAAAGGAAGAAAACAAAAATCACCCATCATCTTGACATATATTCTTCTGGTGACCTGCCTTACTTTTTTTTTTTTTTTTTAACCCCACTTACGGCTACATAGCTAAGCACAAAAGAGGTAGTTTAGTGTAGTGGTTACGTGTGGGTGGCCTCGGAGTCAGACTGTCTGGGTTCAAATCCTGGAGGCACCGCTACAATATTGAGGCCTGGGCTAGTTACCGAATCTGCTTCTGTGTTTAGAACAGTGTGGTCTACACAGTATTTTAATCTACAGTTTTGTTTTCTCTCTCTTCTTCGCTGGGCGGTGAGTTCCTTGAGGTCACAGAGTGGCTGTCCTCAGCAGGCATCCCCAAAATGTTAAATTTGTGAAAAGACTCCCAAGAGTAATGCCCGGCGCTAGGAATCAGATGAAAGTTCCTGCATTACAGGGCCCAAGATTTGTGTTCGTGGCCTCGTTTCTTACAAGTTTGAGCTAAAGTGGGCTCATAAAGTTTTCTGAGGCTTCATTTGTCAAACGGAGACGCCAGGGTGATCGTGAGACAAGCAAGGTGACTCCGCGGACCGGCCCTGCAAACCGTAAAACGTGGCGAGTGAAGTTATCATTTACTCATTTCTCAGGGCCCCTCTCCGGCTGTGAAAGGGGACAGGCAGGGAGCCGGCGATGCCCTCAGTTCGGGGAAAAACAGACGCCTAAGCGCGCTCGGTGCTGGCGTGCTTGGGGCTGCGCGGCTCTCCCGGAGCCGGGGCACCCTCGAGGCGCTCGCTGGTCCGGAGTTGCTGGTGTGGGCGTCGGGGCGCCCGCGGAGAGAGCCGGCCACTCTGCAAGGTGCGCCCCCGCCGTCCCGGCCCGGGTCCGAGTGGGAGGTGGGGGGCGCTGGGCGCCACCGCCGCTCGCGCCCCCGGGAGTGGCCGCAGTTCCCCTCCGCGAGGCCCATCCTCCCGCCCACCAGATCCGGTGGGGAGAATCCTCTCCCCTTCTCTGGGATCCGGGCGGCGGGGGGGGGTGGCTGGAACTGAGTCTTCCTCGCCGCCTCCTCCCGGGCGCAATCCGAGGCTTTTCTGGGCAGGATGGGGCGGGGGCGGGGGGCCGCGCGCGCCGGGCGGAGGGAATTCCTTCCCCGGCGGCGACACCGGCACCGCACCGCGCCTCGCCTTTTTTAGCTCTTCCCCGAGGCTCCTTCTCGCCGGCGTGGCCGGGGGGTGGCGGCGCGCTGCTCCTGGCGGGGGGACAAGCGTCACCCCCCGCCCGGCGTCCGGGAGGGAAGGCGGAGAGCACAGCGAGGCCGGGGTCCCGCCTCCCCGTGGGTGGGCGAGGGAGTCTTGCTGCAGGGGGACCCGGGGAGATTCCCGTCCGCCCGCGGCTCTTCCCTGGCTGCCCTCAGCAAGGAGTTGTTTTGCCATTTTGCAAAAACACCTTCCCCCCGCCCTCCAGGCGGTTTCAGAAATGGCATTGAGTCAGACCTGAGTCACAGGAGAACGTGGGCCCCCCCGCCTCCTCCCCCTGCGGCTCTTCCCTGGCCAGCCCCAGTCCCTCTCTCTCACCCTCTCTCTACCCCCAGGGGCCCCCCGCGTCAGGCCCCACGGGGCAGGTCTCCGCCTGGCTGCCCTCCGTGCGGTCCCTTGCCAGGTGCCTCCGATGCCCGCTGTCACACCTGACCCCCAACCTGCGCAGCCCGCCCAGCCACCTCACCCCACCCCCTGGCGGCTGTGAAGATGGCTCATCCAGGTCCCAGCACGGCAGCCCCGCTTTCTGTCCCCTGCCCCTGACTTCCCCAAGCAGATGGCTCGTGCTGGGGGTCAGTTCACCAGGCGGGCGTTCGCGGTGCCCAGGGGCTCCCGAGGTAGTTTACGGTGGTGTGCGCTGTCCGCTAGGACTTGGTCACCTTCTTCCACCTCTGGCTACCTATTTTCTCACCCCTTCCACCCTCTCCTGAGCTCTCTGCCGAGAAGGTGCTACACAACTCTATTTTTAGTCCTAACAAGCTGCCTGCGCAGAGCAGCTTCCATCTGCAGCTCTCAGAGCCCTTTACAAATGCTAATGAATGGAAGCTGCTTCCTCCGGAGTAACTTAGATTCCCATTGCTCCCTCTTTACCCCTCCTCCTCACTTTCCCAAAGTGGAAATTGAGGCCTGGGGTTAGGGTGTGGAGATGTCATCCAGCACAGGACTGGACCCCTGTATCCCCTGGCCTGTTGGTGGTTCTGCCTTCTTTAATGCCTTCTGACTCCTCTTAATCAGAGGCAGGTCTTGGGTTGAGTTCAGAGGTCAGATGGTCACTGTCCTCAATGAGCTGAGCCAAGTGGGACAGGTGAGCCTAGAAACAAATCAACGTAATCCAAAGAAGTGGCCCCACAGATCTTTTCTGCTGAGAGTGCTGTATGGGCACAGATGTCTCACCCAGGCAGGAAAGGAAGGAGGAGGTTAGTGCTGTTTCTATCCTATTAATAATCAAGTAAGGCTTCCTGGAGGAGGTGACACCTGGGCTGAGACTATAATTGAGAATTGGAATTAAGGAAAAGGAAGGGTATATGAGGACACCTTGTGAACAAAAGCACAGAGTCCAGAAAAAAGCAGTTTTCAGAGGTGAAAATGTTCCATGTGCCAAAATGGGAGATGGCTACATCATTCTGGTAGCTGGGAAGAGTGAGTTGGATGGGTCGGGAACCTCTTGCAGTAGTTTAGGCTAGAGAGACCAGGTGCCATGGGGAAGAAGAACCCTGGAGAGGACAGGGTGCATTTGAGAAACATTTGACAGTTACTTAACTGGAGATCCAGGGTGACCCATCCTTTTTTCCTGTAGCCCACTGTTAGGCAGTCAAGGCAAATGTCTCCTAGGATGTCATCAGGTATTACCACACAGGTGGAACTCTTCTCTTTTGTGCTGGATGTCTAGTACTCCTGGAGGGCAAGGACCCACCCTCTGTCTCTGCCATAGCAACTGGCAACAATGCATACAGCTGGGGCCTGTGCAAGCTTGTTGAATGAATGTGTGTTGGATCAGATTAGAGCAGTGAAAAGGGGTTAGAAATTCTGGAGGTAGAAGGATGCAGGGATGCGGGACTCTAACCGCTATTCATCCTTGCGGAAGTTAAAGCCCAGTGCTAACCCTCCCCCGACAGCCTTCACTGTGAATCAGAGGATGCTGCCAACTGCAAAGACTGCAGCTTCAGAAGCTGTAGGAAACCTCCTTACCAGTTTCAGGGCCCCGCTTTCCAACCAACACATTATAGAGTTGTTCTTTGAACACCTGAAATGTGCTCCCATTAGAGCTGGCTGTGCAGAAGATGGGCTTGGATAATGGCCCTTAGGACACACAGAGAGGAGAGTGGCATAGAGGGACTCGCCGGCATTCAGCAGTTTTGTCTGTTGGGGTGGCAGGAATGATGCGGGAGGTAGGCCTTTGCTCGTTTAATTCTCCATGCTGTCAGTGGTGTTGTGCCTGGAGACTTCTGCAGCCACCTTTCACTACAAATAGCTTCCTCTGGTCATTATCCCAACATTAAATCCTAGTCTGTTGCTGACAATAAAAGAAGAGGTCAGAATACTGCATTAGAGGGTCGGCTCTTGTCTAGGCTCAAACTCTGGCCCCTCTACTCCCACTAGCCGGTACCCTTAGAGCACTAATTTTCAACCAATATGCCGCGGCACACTGGTGTGCCATGAAAATTTTAGAGATCATTAATAAAATTATTTTTGAAAGAAGTTCAAAGCATGGTGTTTTTTTGACTCTTTTTTTTAATTAACATAATTTTTCAGTGTGCTGTGGAAGTTTAAGTTCAAGTGTGCTATGAGATTAAAAAAAAGATTGAAAAACACTGTCTTAAAGAATCAGCCTTTTGAAACCTCAGTTTGCTCACCTGTAGATTAGGTTTATAGTAGAGTACTTGGGAAGCTTAAAAGAATTAATGTCTGTTTAATTATTTAGAACAGTGTCCGGTACATGCTAAGCACTCAATAAATAGTAATTGCTCTTAATATCACCAGGGTTCTCTATCTTCCATTTGGCATGGTTATGCTTTCAGATTCTTTCCCAGCTGACCTACGCGAGTTGCTGTTTGGGGATCCTATGAGATCTTCCCTTGGTCCCTTGGATACTTAGGGAAGAACTACTGACCCTGTAATTGCTGGGTCAAGAAAATATATTCTTCTGGAGCAAGAAAATATACTTCATTTAGGAGAAAAGTCAGTTCCATTTGTGACTAAAGATGAGATACTCTTGAGAGAATTGACTAGGCCATAAAATTATGTAATAGAATATTATATATGGGTAAAAGACATCCTGTGGGCACTAATTCAAGCTCGAATTTTTCCCAGACCCAGAGATTGAGTTATTTGTGTGATTAGGGGACGACTGGGGTAAATTCAGTCCTGCTCCTCCTGTGGCCTCCTGAACATCACCGCCCACCTGTCCCTGGGCCCTGCCTTCAGTCTAGCCCTAGACCTTCAGACTAGCCCTAGACCTTTAGGTCTTTCCTTTCTCCTTTCTCCTTCAATGCTGGTCAGGTGCACTCTTGTGAATCTCCAGCACTCCCCCAGTGCTTAGCTAAACCTGCAGGAGAGGTTAATTCAGGGTTCAGAATTGGCAGGGAAGGGGGAGAGAATGACTTGTGAGCTCTCCTGCCCCTCCTGAAACCAACAAGGATGCCAGTCAAACTCTCCTAACAAATTGCTCCTAAGATCTTATCACCAGTGTGAAAGATTGAGTCTAGGTCATTATAAATGGCAACTGAAACCATTTTTTCACTGTTTCTTTTTATTTTCCACTGTACACCACCCCCACCCCACACCTTTCTATCCAGAAAAGTTCTTAGTTCTTGATACTTTAATCAAGTTGACATCCTTTGGACCTAAGGAAATTCCGAATCCAGGTGGGCTGCAAGCCTCTGAACGAGAGCCAAAACAGGAAATACATCCCTGACATCAGGGAGCCCCTAGTCAAGCCCCTTTTTAAGTGTTGTAAAGAGATTCTCCAGGGAGTTCTGGTAAACATAATTTATGTCAAATCTTACTAAAGCAGGTATACCAGGGTAGCATAGGATTAAGAGTTTGCCTGCCTGTGGCTCGGCGCCTGTGGCTCAACGGGCTAAGGCGCCAGCCACATGCACCTAAGCTGGCAGGTTCGAATCCAGCCTGGGCCCGCCAAACAACAATGACGGCTGCAACCAAAAAAAAAAAAAAAAAAAAAAAACGAGTTTGCCTGCCTGGACAGGCACTCTGGTTGTGTGTGACTTGATTTCCTAGGCAGACCTAGGGTAAGGCGTATAGCTGGTCCGTCCCTCAGATTCGTCATTTGTGAAATAGGAATAGGAATAGATCTCTGTTTGTCCTCAGTAAAATCCTATCTCAGATTTGTTGTGAGGATTCAGTTAGCCTATGGAGAACACTTAGAAAGCCTGGCACGTGGAAAGAGCACAGTACACCTTAGCTATTATTGTTAGCTATTCGAGGGCAAATGCGCCAGCACTCCTCTCTGCACGTGCTGGCATTCAAAAACCAAAGTGAAATAGTTTTATAAAGTTCCCCCACTCCTCTGTTTAGGGCTTGGAATCTAAGCCTGTGGCCCTGGATCAGGAAACCACCCTGACAAGGAGGTGGCCATTGACTTCTACCTTATCTTGTCAGTAGGTCAGTCACTTAGAAGCCAAGAAACGCTGCATTCCAAGGGGTGCAAATTTAATTCTATTTTAACAAATATTTATGTTCAGTATATTGTGCTGGATACTGGGGATACTGAGGTAAGACGTGGCCCAGGGGCTTAAGCATGGTCTTTAAGCACTTACAAGTGAGACAAGTAACGTGGGAACTACTGAGTAGACATTACAGTGGCATGGCGCAGCAAGAACTGTCAGGGCTGTCACAGAGTCACCTGCAGTGTGCTCAGGAGGCTGGGCTTGGGTGGCTGTTCATCCTCGTGTCTTTGTTTTCTAGCACAATGCCTGGCACAAACGGATGCTCAAAGATCTTTGCTTAAGACTAGCTATAGCTGAGGGTTTGGGGAAAGCTTCATGAAGTCTGTGTACCCTGCATTTTAAGCTTTGCAGATGGAGTCAGATCTTCAGGAGGTGAAAAAGATGGGAAGGCATAAAGAAAATGTGGTCTGTCCACATAGTGGAAGATTATTCAGCCTTCAACAGGAAGGAGATTCTGGCTCGTGCTGTAACATGGATGAACCTTGAGGATGTTATGCCGACTGAAATGAGCCTGTCACAAAAAGACAAATACCTGATCATTCCACTTATACAAGGTACCTGGAGGAGAGCAATTCATAGGGAGAAAGTAGAATGGGGATTGCCAGGGCCTGGTAGGGGGACAGGGAAATGGGGGTTATCGGTTGAGTTTCAGTTTTGCAAAATGAAGAGTTCTAGAGATTGGTTGCACACCAGTGTGAATGTGCTTAAGACTACTGAACCATATGCTTAAAAATGGTTAAGATGGCAAATTGTATGATATGTGTATTCTAGAATTGTTCTAATCTGGAACAATTTAAAAAAAGATGGGGAGGGGACATACAAGAACAAAGATGTAAGACAGGGTAGGGAGGCACAAGAGTGTAGGCTGTATTCAAGGAAAGGATAGTTGACCAATGGGACCCCAACTTCAAGTACAGGGAGGGACAGAGGAGAGATGAGGCCAGCTGGAGGCCAGATGGGCCTTAGATGGGCCATTCCCATTTCACAAATGATGAATCTGAGGGACAGAGCAGCCGTACGCCTTACCCTAGGTCTGCCTAGGAAATCAAGTTACACAGCCAAAGTGCAAGATGGGCCATGTCAAGGAGTGCAGAGTTTAAATTGTCAAGGTGAGTCTTCTAATATTCTGCTCAACCTGTAGGTACTCTGGGGCCAGTGCTCCAGGTTATTATTCCAATTCAGCCGCCACACACTTCTCTGCTAAGCAGGCCTCAAAGCTCGTCTCGCTTGGGCCAGGGAGGGTCCATTGCACCTGGCCACCTCTGGTTACTTTGCTGGCTTTGGTTTGAACTGATCCTCCCCTTCCCCTTCCCCTGCCCCTGCAGACTGTTGGAGCTCCAGCTGCACTAATAGGAACTAATGAGATTCCAGCCTGTTAGCCTGACTTCTTTCCTATTGAATAGTCAAGCAACCTCAGTGCTGCGAGCCTAACACTTGGCAGATGACTGGCTCTGCATCAAAACCTACTTGGACTTCCCTTGTGTCACTTTCTCCTGGTGCAGGCTCCATGGGAAAGTGTGATGGCCACATGGTAGGGTTCCCTGGTAGGTAGCTGCTGCCTTAGTTTGCTTCATAGGCTGGACTTTTCTCAGCCCAAGACAAGGGACTTATGGATTGACAGTAGAAACAAGCTGGACTATCACATTTTGGAGTTTAGTGTATTTTTTTTTAAGTGTTTGGGTGTCATGGGGACGCAATGCAATAGGCACACATGACTTCTAGGAGCTATAAACCAGATGGCCACAAGACAGACCTCTCTATGTAGCTCTGTTATTTATTTAACATTAGACTTTTGTGCTTCAGTGATCTTTTCTAAGTCTTAGTTTTTTCATTTCTAAAATGAGGGCAATCATCACTTTCTTGCTTTCTAAGGATACTGGGAAGATGAATGGAATAGATAGCATACTTTGACATCTGAATAACTGGATGCGATACATAATACTATGCTTCCTCCAAGGATGTTGGCACTAAACACTGGCCAGTGAGGGTATACTTTGTGTTCTTCTTATTTATACATTTTCCAAAATAAAAACAGAAGAAGAAAATTCTTGTTCTGAGATTGACGATAAGTGTTAACCTATGTGGTCATTCATTGAAGCCAAACTAATTCCTTTCTTAAAAGACGTGGCCAAAAACATGATGCCCTTGCTAGTTTGCTGCCCAATATCTGAGAAGGGAACTTGATGAGAGGAAATGCAGGAATCTGACCCATTTCCTTCACTATTTCAACACCCACACCACGGCCCTTTGCTTAGTGGTGTCTCTAGGTGTGGCTAAAGCTGTCCCTGGAACATGGGGCCTCTCCATGTTCCAGTGAGAAGGGACAGCTTCATAACCTCCATGCTGTCAGTTATGATATCAGCCAGAATCAAGTATCTTAATCCTGGATACCTCAAAGAATTCTACTTCCTGATTCCCACACTCTAGAAAATGGTGGAGAAGATGATTGGGATAGTAACCAAGAGCCTGTCCTATCCATGGCCTGTTAAATATGGCCACCACCCTCTGTGCCATGGGGCATCTGTGAATCAGATGAGGGACATCTCCTACGGCAGGTAGTTCTCATGGATAGCTCCCCTCCTGGGCCTATCCAGTGCTTGCTGTTCATCTTCCTGGCTCATTGTTCCCTGACTCAATCTGCTGCCTGAAAAATGTACAAAATGAGACAGAGAGGAAAGGTTATTAGGAATACTTTGGTATTTGATACTGGTTTCTGGCTTCCCAGTTTAGTAACCTGCTTCCCCCTTTCTCTTTGTTTCTGGACTTGGCATCCCACTAGTATCAACCCCATAAGCTCTCTCAACCTAGGGATCTCCTTTGACTTCAGATGAAAGACTCATCATGTCAGTCCTGGGTTCAAGGACCCAACCAACCAGGCCAGCTCTTGGGTTCCACTAACCCACTATCTTAGGTTCCAGTTCTGGTTTTACTTGCTGTGAGTCTCCTTCACTGCATGAAAACGAAATACAATGATCATCTATCCTTTCCCTCCTGGTGTTCTTTCAGAAACCTGGCTCTGGCCATGAGTGTTTCTAGAATGAATGACTGGGAGCAAGAGGCTAAGAAAAGGGTGTAGCCTTTAGTGGGTGATATGAGCCCCACATGGTATAGAGGCTTTCTCTATAAATTGGGAGTTTTCTTGGACTATCTCAAATGTGTGGCTGGATTAGTTTGCAGTCCCACCAACAGTGTAAAAGTGTTCCCTTCTCTCCATATCCGTGCCAGCATCTGCAGTTTTAGGACTTTGTGAGGTGGGCTAGTCTCACTGGGGTTAGGTGATATCTCAGGGTGGTTTTAATTTGCATTTCTCTGATGATTAGGGACAATACCATTTTTTTCATGTGTTTTTGGCCATGCATCTGTCTTCTTTGGAGAAGGTTCTATTCATGTCTATTCATAGTTTTTTAATACATTAAGGATATTATCCCCTTTATCACCTATGTTGCAAATATTTGTTTGCTGTTTTTTTCCTATATTTATGATTTCTTTATATAAAAAGATTATATAATTCTTGTGTGGTCTAATCTATTGGTATTTTTCCTTTAGGACTTGTATTTTGATATCAGTATTGGGAAGGCCTTCTCCACTCATTAAAGCATTCTTTATCTTTTGATTTAACTCTGAGTTCTAGAAACATAATACTTCAAGTGGTTTTATCTCCAGAATGCTTGGCCTCAAGGATGCATAGCCTCCAAAAGACCTGTGATGTCAAAGGAGGGAATATGAAATGTAGATCTTGACATAGACTCCAGGTGTAATAGACATTCTGAGGGCTAGGGAAAGGCTTTAAATCTGTTCTAGTCTGGGTGACACTCTGACCAATCCAGTTTCTGCTTCAATACACTTAGTGATCTCACCCAGGGGATTTTAGTTCTTGTTCAAAGCTGTACAGAAGTTTTCTGGGTTCAGAATAATGTCAATATCTTCCCAAGCATCCTACTCCCAGGAGCTCTCGGTGCCACCAAACCATGTGGCCTGTGCACCAACACATGCCCCCCCAGACAGGGCACAGGTCACCCCCAGGAATTACAGGTGGCAGATGTGCAGAGAGAAAGAAGGAGTTGATCCTGGGTCACATAATTCTTTACCTTCAGCCATGGAAATGCTGACTGCAAGGCTGGTGTGCTGTTCACACCTGGGCCGTGACAGCTCTTCCAGGATTTGAAAATGCCTTTCTTTCCTGGGATTGTGTGTGCACACGCACGTGCTCACTCATATAAGCTTACACACACACACACACACACACACACACAGACACCCTTTCTAACCTCACTTTTCTGCCAGCATATTCTAAATGAGGGAAACTGTCTCTGTAATTTAAAGAGGGGGAGGGGAAGGAAGGAAATAAAACCTTCAATAGAATAGTAAGAAGAAGATGTGCACTGAGCATGTGCAGAGTAATTTTTCTTTGCATGCTTTATTAAAGAATTATATGACATAATTACACGTTATAATGTCTTTACACATATTTATGGTAATTACGTCAATGCACATTTGATGTTCTGTAATTACAGTAAATACACAACAATCCTGACAATTCACTTGATCAAGAATTCAAATTCCCTAAGTGAAGACAGGGAGAAAAGACATTAACTCATCTGCTTCCTAACTGCCTAGCCCCTGATTATTTCTCTGCCCTTTACTGGCAGTTTTGGAGGTATCTTTTGTCCCCTGGCTGTTAGCAAGGCACAATTCCACCAGGGATGTCCCTGAGACTGGTCCCTACTGCAAGACTGATTCTTGATTCCCTTATAATGTGTTGAGTACACTGTAGGAGGAGTGGGTCCCAGGCCCTGACTGTGCCCCAGGGGCAGCTAAGTAGTGAATATGCGCACTGGGCAAGCCCTCCATGAGAAGACTTCTGGAGATGGGAGGAAATGCAAAGAAAGTTGCTCCCAAGGTTCCATCTCCTATGGAAATTGGAGTGAAAAGAACACCACAAAAGCACCTGTCTTGCCTACCGGCAACCTCAAAGCCTGTTATAACTCAATCAGTTCCTAAAATTGGGCCACCTCTGGGTCTCTAGCACCTGAGAATCATGCTTCGGGACTTTATCCTAGTGAGACTGTGTGTGACATTGTATACATTGAATATGTTGGATGAATCATTTTCTTCTCCTATGTGAATATTTTATTTTGTCTCATGGTCTCTGGGGGTTCTGGTGTTGGGAGGTTTTCTTGTTCTTGCTGACTAGGACCCATGGTCAGTTTATCGAGAACAATCAGCAATTGGTGCAATTGTTGTCCCAACCAAGATACATCTTCTGTGCTCTGCTAACATGTCGGTCCCAGTCCCTCCTAATGCCTGGAGGAAGGTTTTTTTCTTACCTTTGTCTTGACAAGTTCCTGTTCAGAACCTTCCAGGGATTCAGGCCATCATTCATTAAGCCCAAAGAAGGAGCCCTGGGCTGCCAGGAGGCAAAACTAGAAACTGAGTCCAGGCTTTGGGGTTCTGAATCCCCAAAGGAAGGGAGCAATGGCTCTTCTTCCTGGATTTCCTCCTATGTAAGGAACTTGCTATGAGACAAGTCGTAGAATTGAAGGAACTTTGGGACAGAGGTGGGAAGCCCCTACCCCCTTTCTCTGGAGAGAAGGGTACAGTCCGGCCGTCTTTACAGGGTCTTAAGCTAATAGATGTTTAGGAGTTTGAATAGTCAAAGCTTTAAATAAACGTAAGGTCTTTGCAATAGATCCTTCCCATGCCCAGCACTGACTTCCTTTAGGATGAAAGCAGGAACAACCCTCCCTGTTTGCATCCACTGATTTCATCCCACCTTTGTGACCTGGAGAAACCAATTATCCCTGGAACAGGTGGTCTTGCAGGGCGATTTCACTGATCCCCACGGAGGGGGGGGGAAAGTCTGTTAACACTGATTCACATGGGAGCTGGACTAATGGGGTAAAACGAGGGCTAATAAATAGCAAACTTATTGACTAATGTAATTCTTAGTCATGAAGTCTCCATGTTCCATATGTACCCAAATCAAAGCAATTACAGATTTAAATGAAGCTGGACTCCTTGGTGTGGGAAAATGCTTGCTTTAGCTCAAGATGGGGCCTCTGAGGTGAGTGACCCCTCACTCCCCTGGTAATGAAAGCTTCTGGAAGCTTGCTTCACAGGGTGGTAATTGCTGCAGGCTGAGACAGGGATCTGGCTCTCTAATGATGCCCTGTCCCTTTTTAGGGGCCTCCCTCCAGTTTTCCTGGAGCACCAGAATTGCAAAGGAATGCGGCCCGGTAGAAATGAGCACACGAACACCCGCATCTTAGCATTTTGCATTTTTCAAACATTGCCATCATCTTTTAGTCTTTTTTTTTTTTAATTGTTAATTACTCAGGACCTGGTAAATTTAGACGGATGCCTCATCGATGTATTTAAACATGTGAGCAATTGAAAGGGAAACAGATGTAGCATTTTCTTTCTTTCTTATTTTTTTTTTCTTTTTAGTGAGGACTTTGCACGGCCAGGAACCGTAATTCATATTTTCTTCACACTCACAAAAGACTCTGCTGGAACCAAGTTTTGTGTTGGGGAACAGATTTTTCTAGGCTCTTTATGTTTTTAACTGCTGTTCATTTACCAACTACTAGAAAAGGTGGGCCAGAAGGAGAGCAGACCCAGGTTTGTTCCTTTTTACATGGATTTGGGAAAGCAAATGGGAAGTTTGTGCTCCTTGGATGGTCTTTGAAGATGGGAAGGTGCGAGAACCAGATTTGTTCATGAAATCAGAGCAAGGCCGTTTCACCAAAGTAATTTCTTACCTCAGGTAGGAAAAAAAGAAGAATAAAAAAAAGGAACTCAGCTCTTCTACTTTCCGAGGGTTGATGCTTTGGAGGTGGAGGGCAGGAGTTTGAAATTAAATATTCGGAAGAGAAATCAGCAAGAGAGAAAAATCTCCAGCACAAGAATGTCCATTAAATCTCAGTGATGGGATTGCCAATAAAGACAGTTTCCACCCTTCTCTCCTTCTTTCCCTCACTTCTGCACCAGCAGCATTTGGGAGTTCAATACTCTCCCCGCCCCCACCCCGCCGGAGGAATGGTGTTCTATTCTCTCCAGGTCTATAAATGCCTTGGCTGCTGAACTACCAACTGCAGTCCCTAGGGATTGAAAATTAATTTCTTTTCCTGCTCCACGAGGCTGATCCCAGCTGGCCCGGTCTCAGCTGGGCACTGGGGTCAGATGCTCGTGACCACCAGGTGCTTGGAGTAAATGATCAGGGCCTGGGGCCGGGGAGGCTCCTAACAATGCGGAAATGCCATTTTCCACGTAACTCAATTGCAGCTCATTGCCCGTCCGTCCGCAGAAGATTCAATTATCAGGGTGGACACATGTTCCCATTCCCCCCCAGTTCTTGCCTGTGCTTTCTGGGGAGCTGTATAGTGTCCACTTTTTCTGGCAGGAAATGGAATTCTAGCAAATGGGGGTTTTCTGGGGAAATGGAATTCTAGCAAATGGGCAAAAAAAAAAGGATTTTTCTGCCACTTGTCAGCTTGAGGTTACCTGGGCACCTCTGATGTGCTGTGGGTGGTGCAGTGGGTGACGCCGTAGGAGAGCACTGAGTGTGAGTTAGAAGACCCTGGTGCTAGCTGTGTGGCCTTGGGCAAGTTGCTGAGCCTTCCTGAGCCTCGCTTTCCTTGTCTGTACTATAATAAAATTATACCAGATGATCTCTGGGTTTCATCATCTAGTTCTAAAATCCAGAGGGATCTACCCTAGTGCACTTCACTGAGGGTGCCAAAGCACTTCCTTGACGGGCTTGTAATCGATCGTGAAGGCGCTGGAATACAAAGTCCCTAATAAATTAACCAGTGTAGTGGAACCTAAGCCAGATGTTCAAGCTTCTGGCTCAAGGTCCTTTGCATCCACTTCTTCCAGAAGCCCAGAGGTCCCTGTGGAGTCCTGCACATTAGAACTTAACTAGAGACACTTCGCAGGCCAGATATGGATGGAAGGGAGGGAGTAGAGACTGTCACCTGGGGCAAGATCCAGTTGGACATTGTCCTGAAGAGGCTGCCTTTCCAGATCCCCCGCCTCTCCATCTTCAGTTTGTGAGGCTGTCAATGGAAACTGGATCCAAGTGTTGCTGATTCAATGATGTTTGCCCAAATGCTGCTTCCTAAGAACTGTTGGATGCCCAAGATGCTTTCTGAGTCTGTTTTCTTTTTCCAACAAGCCCGTTTCTTTTCCTGGAAATGGAACATGGCATGAAGCCGGTGAAGTCTGAACCCAAGTCTATTCCAACTCCTTTCTAAACTTGGATCCCATTGCAACGAGAAGCCCTTTCTCCTGCCCCTCCCTGAGGTCCTGGGAGGCTGTGGCTGTTAGTAACACCGAGTACAGCAGGCTTCTGAGCCTAGACGTAGCTCCCACACATCCTTGGGCTTGTTTGTTTCATTTCATCTTCAAACCATGCTGGGAGGAAGGATTAATATTTCCATCATACGCAGGAAGAACTAAGACCAGAAGTCATAAACTGCAGATTCCACAATGGGAGTTGGGCCCATAAGTATTGCTCTTCCTAACATCTCTCTCTCTTTCTTCCTAGCATCTCATTCTCTCTCTCTCTCTCTCTCTCTCACACACACACACACACACACACACACATCCACACACACTTGCCATGAGGATGTGCTCTGTCTTAGACCAAGAACAATTATTCCTATCATTGCTGCCTTGGTCCTATCATAGTTCCTGTCCCACTGACACTTTTCTGACTATTGGGACACGACTTTCTTCTCTGGCTTCCCAGTTCTCCCAGCAGACCAGCATTTTCCTGGGAGAAGTCCCCAGGATTTGTTCCTTTCCCAATTCCTCTCCACCAGTCCTGTCCCACCAGCAGACAGTCCTTTTTGTCTGGCTGTTCTAATTCAAGATGCTGGCCAGCAATGACTAGCCCCATTCATGCTTGCCTATCCCCCTTCTCCATCATTTTGGGGAGGAGCCTGTAAACCTGACCCTGAACCAAGGGAGGCTTTGCAGTAAGAACAGTAATCCTAGCTCTGTCACTTACTAGCCCAAGTCCCGGAGACCTTCATTCGTCCTTTGTAAGCCATGGGTGGTTTTGTTTTGTTTTGTTTTTCCCTTAAAAGAGTAAGATAATAATACCTTCTCTCCCAGGATTCCTGGGGATCCAGTGAGTCGATATGTGTGGATGACTTGGTGACCTGCAAAACACCAGACGGACACAAGCCCCTCTGGGCTCACTGCTCCCACCCTAATTCCTTCTCTATTTCTTCTCATCCAGAATTTACTAAATGCCCACGTGTGCCACCTCCTTCTCAAAATACACTGGTTTCCGTCTCCCAGCCCTGCTTACAAACCAGTTGCATTCCACAGCAACAGATGACAGATTAAAGCCATGGACACTTGAACATCTAGGGTTGGCTCCATGGGAAAGAAATCAGAAGCATCGGATTTTGACATCTTTTAATTTTTTTTGCATAAAAAGTAGATGTGAAGACTAAAGAGTCATACTAACACCCCAGGCCAAGTAGCACATTTAAGACAGCATGGCAGGTGACATCCAGGATGTCAGAGAACGTGACAGCAGCACTGGGGATGAGAATCGCATAATGCCACACATCAGCGTTGCCAGCAGAGCCAGGATAACTTGGCACTGGGCACAGAAACACCGTCTGGGTCAGAAGATGCCAAGAAGAGCTGGTGTGTTATCATTAGCACAAGCAACACACAGATTCAACCAAGGCTGCTGATTCCAAGTTGCTGTGTCTTCCAGCCTGTCTCTGCCCTCTAACTGACCTCAGGACGGTAGCTTTCTTTCCCCTGCCCATGCAGGGGGATTTGTAACCTTCTATCTATACCGCAAAGCACCCTGAGGGTGAGAACTAGGTCTTAAATGCTGGAAACATGTCTTGCAGAAGAAGGTACTTAACATCTATTAACTCATCAATACCCATAATCTATTTTTGCTCATGGCCTCAGCTTCTCCCACTTGTAAAATGGGAGAGCACTTCCAAATCTTCTAAGGGATGGATAAGAACAACTTTCCTATTCATGGGGAATGTTGAAGCTGTCTAGTAGAACTGCCTGTGTTCATCTTCATTTCTGATTGAGACCTTATCTATACATTTTTTCTGAAATCTGTCTTTTTTTTTCTTTTGAGGCAGAGTCTCTGTAGCCCTGGGTAGAGTGCCATGGTGTCATAGCTCACAGCAATCTCAAACTCTTGGGCTTAACTGATTGTCCTGCCTCATCCTCCGGAGTAGCTGGGACTAAAGGTACCCACCATAACACCTGGCTAGTTTCTTTTAGAGACGGGGTCTCGCTTTTGCTCAGACTGGTCTTGAACTCCTGAGCTCAAGGGATCCACCCACCTCAGCCTCCCAGAGTGCTAGGATTACAGACATGAGCCACTGCATCCAGCCTCTTGCTGAGATCTTTGTGGTTCCAAGCACTGAACTGGGAATTAAGGTATTTGATTTCTGGATCTCTGCCACTAGTCTGTTTCAGGGGAAGTAAGGATCTCTGACTCTCTGAATGGCAGTGGCTTCTAAAAAAGAGGTCAGGGTTAGACAGTGTACTTTGGTCTTTAATGGATATGTCTTCAAAGGGAAACAATTCTGCTGCCACAGCAGTCCCACCTTTTTGCCAAAACCCCTTTATTTCTTGATGACACCTATCTTCTTTTCCCTAAAAACACAGCAGAGGAAAGGAAATGTCTCCTTTCTCCCTCCTTGCCGTGGCTACTACCAAACAACCTGCTTTTCACCTTTGGGGTTCGGTCTCCTCCTTTCCACTTGCCTCTTTTTCTCTGCCTTCCAGACAGTTGAACTTGATCTGTGTCTTGTGACTCCAAGCGGAATTTGTGTGCACAGAAACCGCCAGGCAGAGCTGACAGCACTGCCAGGCAGTGAGCATAACTCCTGACACGTGCCTGGGAGTGAGTGCACACTCGCACACTCGCACACTCAGGCACACACACACTTCCCCTGCGCTGTGCCCACACAGGATTCCCTCTCCCTGTCCCCCTGGGCTGGTCCCAAATGCTCATCCTCCCTGGCAAACCATACCCCACGCCCGGCAGGCAGACAGCCCTCCCTCGCTTTCCCTACTCCCCACAAATCCAGGACGGGAGGCAGAGAGAGCCGCACTGTGTTGGATAATGAGTTGAGAACTTACAGCCTCTCCTCTCTCTCTGGCTGGTGACTGACACAAATGGAATTCATCTTTAATCATCTGTTAACTCATTGTCTATTATAGCTCTTTAATAGCACCATAGATATTCTTAATGAAGCATGATTTAAGGTATTTACAGCGCGTGGACCGACAGACATCACTCACAGTGTGCAGGTAATGAGGCATAAAATGGCTTTTGAATTCCCCCCAAAAGAGAAAGCGACAGAGAGAGAGAGAGAGAAAGAGCTTTAGCGCTGGGGCAGGAAAAAAAAAGAGAGAGAGAAAAAGAAAAAATACCCCTAAAAGCCTTGTGTTGTAAGGTTTGTTTTAAAATGTTTAGGCATTTAAAGTCATTTTAGTTCTTTCCAGGTGTTTGCCTCACAGAGTTCAGCAATTACCCCCAGTGAGAGCGACGGGCCCAGGCATTTCTCCTGGTGCATTTGGGGGGCTGCTCGAGGGGGTACATGGAACTCAGACTGTCATCGGGTTCCTCTGCTCACCCAGACTTCCCTGATGTGTTCCCAGGGACGTTATCCTCTGGTGAAGGGGGTGGTGACCGTCCTTCAGAGAAGGGCACAAGGGCTGGGGTTGCCCTCCCACTTGTAGAGGGAGGGCAACTTTGCCTCATAAAAACCCAGGCAGCCTTATCCTTCAAAATGAATGGTGAGGCACAGTGGCGCATGCCTCTAATCCCAGCACTTTGGGAGGCTGTGGTGGGAGGATCACTTGAGGTTAGGAGTTCTTGACCAGTCTGGGTAGCATAGTGAGACCCTCCCCAACTCTACAAAAAAATTAAAAATAGGCTGGACGTGGTGACGCATGCCTGTAGTCCCAGCTACTTGGGAAACTGAGGCAGGAGGATCTCTTGAGCCCAGGAGTTCAAGGCCGCAGTGAGCTATGATCGCCCCACTGCACTCTAGCCTCTCTAAAAAGATAGTACAATAAATAAAGCCTCTGAGAAGCAGAGGAGAGCTAGCCTGTCATCTTACTAATGAGGAGGCCTGAAGTTACCCGACTAGTTAGGGACAAAACCAGCACTAAAACCAGCATCTCCTGTCCTTTGAAGATTCTCCTCTCACCCCATGGTAGTGCTCTGGATTCTAATTAGACAGACTTCACAAAATCTCTGAGAAAATGAGGATTTTTAAGGGAGTAGAGAAGGAAGGGGGACTCTTTCCAAGGATATGCTTTAAACAGGCGGAAGTGACACCTTAAATGGCTGTGGGCCAGGGTAGGGCAGAAGAGGAACAGCAGATCTGAATGCTAGCTCTGACCTCTGCCACCCTGGGTGGGCCTTGAAACAGACTTCCTGACATTCCCCCACTTCCTTTCTCAGCCTCAGAGGGATGGGTCCAACCAACCAGCCTTCCCCCCAGCCAGAGCACAGTGTGACAAAACCTCACTGCTGTTACAGGGATTGTGCCAGAAGGTCACTCACAGGGATGGAAGCAACATCACTCTTATCTTGAGGGCTGGTTGACCAGGATCTCCTGTCTCCTCCATGACTCTCCCTTGTCCCCCTACCAGGCTGTCTCCACATGGCCTGAGCCCAAACACTGCGTCATTTGCATCCAGTCCCCTTCCTGTGGTTCACCAGGGCTGGCCACCCTCAGGCCGTAGTGGATGTGGACAGGTGGTCCCAGGCCGGGCAGGTACTCCCCTCACAAGGCAGCAGAGTCGAGGCACTTTGGCTCAGCACCACAACCTCTCACCGGCTTGATGGGTACAGACCGAGGCTCCCTGATGCTCCGGCCTTGTCCTCTCTGAGAGGAGAAAGGGCTGTGAGAGCACAGCGGGGGCGCTCCTGGTACGACCAGCCCAGCAGCCACAGGAGAAGGTGGTCTGCTGAGGGAACCGGCAGGGGTTCCACAGGCTGAGGTGACGAGGACGCCTGTGTAGGCTCGATTAATGTTGCCAGACTGTCTCCCAAACCGGTCTCAGCACTTTTTAAAGCAGTAGCTCCTCACTTCTAAGAGCCACCCCCTTTCTACTCTGGGGACGGGACTAACTCTGGGTCCCAGGACTTCCCAGGCTGTTGTTTCTCCCCATCTGCCTCCACCTGGGCCACCTCTTCCCACGCCGCTGACAGGCCAGTGACTGGAGGGGAAGCCGGATGACCCGACCTGTGCGTGCAGGTGTGTATGTCAGGGTGGCTTTCGGAGGCCCCAGGCAAGGGAGCAGCTCTCCAGGCCAGCTCAGCGGTGGAGGCCGGGGTAGGAGAGGAGCGTTTCTCCTGGCATCTCTGCCCCATCCCTATCCCAGCCTCTGCCATCCCAGTTAGCCCCGAGTCAAGCCCAACTCAAACAAGGAGGAGCTCAAGAACGGGGTAGTCCCAGGGCCTTGCTGACCGCAGCTTTTATTCATTTATTGATTGGTACATTCCTTCCACCACTGATCAGGCATCAGGCCAAGTCCAGAGAGGAGCAGAGCAGCTTGCCCAGCGGGGCCTGTGGTATGGTCAGACAACAGAGTTCTAAAGAAATAGTGTCAAACACTGGCTTAAGTGAAATGCGCCTTGTGGGGCACAAGAGCAGAGTAACAGTGGAATAACTGTGACATTGAGGATGCGTTTCTCGCCCTTAAGGATGGCGAGATTTTTTCCCAATAGGCTGCAGAGCTGCATACAGAGCTGAGCTGCCTTCAAAAATACGTAGATTCGGAGAACAACAAGATTGGAGGAGGCCTGCAGCTTCTCCTACACCATCCCCACCCTCAATGGTGAATTTATTTCCCTCCCAACCCTACTCTCATTCCTAAGGAGTCCATTTCACGGCTGTTCAGTGTTGTCTCTTAAAAGCCAGACATGGTAGCTTCCTTGGCCAGACGTGGTAGCTCTAACCTATAATCCTAACACTCCCTTGGCCAGACGTGGTAGCTTGCACCTGTAATCCTAGCACTCTGGGAGGCCTAGGCCAGTCAAGCTCCTGCTTGAGCTTAGGAGTTCGAGACCAACCTGAGCAAGAGCGAGACCCCATCTCTATGAAAAATAGAAAAACTACCCAGGCATTGTGGCGGGCACCTTCCAGCTACTCAGGAGGCTGAGGCAAGAGGATCGCTTGAGCCCGAGAGTCTGAGGTTGGCTGTGCACAATGACTCCATGGCTTTCCACCCAGGGTGCCAGAGGGAGACTATGTCTCAAAAATTACACACACACACAAAAAGCAACTCCTCCTTCAGGCTGAGTTGAAATCCATCCCTCCTAACCTTCTACTGAGGAGCCTGCTTCTACCCATCAAGGAAGAGATGCTGATGGGGACAGGAAGGTGAGGACGAGACAGGAAGTGACAGGCTGGCAGCTCCCCTCGTGGTCCTGGGAACTGAATCCCCTCTACCTTGGGTTATTGTGGCTCCTCGTGATCTTAGAAATATAGGGCTTTGGCTTGCTATGACAGTGACCTCTATCACCCCCCACTAATGGGGCCAGGTTCAGCCTGCTGAGGGTGGGATAGGATTCCCCCCCTTCTCTTGTGCCAGAGAATATGCTGATCTCCTACTGAGGGCAAGGAGGCAGCCCTGCCAGGGGGTCAGGGCACACCTCTCAAAGCCCTTGGCTAGGAAGGGGTAAGTTCTCTGAACACCTGGAGCCAAGATATTCCCCATCAGAACCAATTTTCCAAATAGAAAAAAAAAGAGAGAGTGAGAGAGAGAAAGGAGAATAGAGTTAAGTGAAAGGGGAGAAAAATCTAGCAGGGAAACTTTATCCAGATCCTTGAAATGTTGTAGCCAGGCAAAGCCTTGCGATCTAGGATTTCCTTGTGGTGTAGTCTCATAATTTAAAGTCACTTCTTTCTCTGTCCACTGAAAAATGCCGTTTGTAGCTGCACGAGTGTCTGCGGAGAATTTCTGGGGCCCCCATCTTGGTGTTTCTCCTGGAATTATATTTGTGGCAATATGAACATGTAGGTTAATTATTTCAGTCGTGTTTTATTTTTTCCTTCCACAACCAAATCAATGCCTTTGTGCTTTCTAAGGAGGATTTGAGTTAACTTGCCCCGAAGATGGAAAAGCCAAATCACAGAGAGTGAAGTGCTTGTTAGAAAAGTGCTTCAGAGCGCGGATGGGGGAGTGCGAGGAGCTGAGAGCACAGCCTGGACTCGGGCTCTCCTGTGTCTTTTTTTCCACCTTTCATAGCATCAACTTCACCTAGAGCTGGTCAAGAGAACTCAGGAGTGGTCTTTGTTACGAGCTAAAGTTGTTACTTTAAGAATATTTCTGAATAACACACATCTCTAGGGTGAGACCCACAATTCAACCCTAAAACATCCACTCCAGACCAGGCCCAACAAAGTCTATTTTTTTTTTTTGCTAGATGATTTGGAATGTTCTGGATGGTTCCATTTATGGATTGGCCATGCCGCAGGCCACTGAGCACTATGATGTGTGCCCTGGGTTCTCCTGGGCCTGGTTTCTCTTATTTTATTCCCTGACATTAGGAGATGTTTTCAGCAAAGCACACACGTGACACTTAGATGGAGCATCCAGTTTCCTAGGAAACTGTTCTATACATGCTCCCCTTCCTGGTATCATTTGGATCTAGTTGCCTCAATTGGCCTTCTCCCTTGGCCCTCCTTTGGTCCCTCCATTATTGTATCAGTGGAGTAGCTTGTAACCAGGTCTGGCTACATAATTTGTGGAGCCCAGTGCAAAATACAAATTCAAAAATCATCAAGAATTTCAAGATGGAAACAGTAGAGCGTTACACCAAGCACCGGCCCTTCTACGTGAGGGACGGACCCGGAACAGCTCACCCATGAAACCAGCCTGTTTCTAATGGTAGTAAGAGTGGCCCTGCACACACTTCTAGGGGAGTCTGGTCTCACAACAGAGGCACACTCTTTCTGTTTCCTTGCAATAGCATTCCAAAGCTCTGTGGACTCAGATTTTTAAGCCTCTCCCTCTCCCTAATGCACCCAAAGGCAAGGCTCATATGTTTGCAAGGACCAGAAATTACTTTTTGTAAACCCCATTCACTCTACTCACAATATACACATACTATTTCCTCCTCTTTCAGCCCAATGAGTGCATCAGAGTTGGCACCCTGGGTCCAAAGAAGCCATGGTCTATTCAGCTGTGAACACTGCCTCTGGCTGCTGCACCCAGAGACTTTTAATTACCACAACTCTCCAAATCTCCTTTCCACTCTCAATCCTCAACATCTCCTAAAAGTCACGATCTACCCAAGAACCCATTGTGAATCGATTCCCCATAAGTTTCCCCAAACCTTTTAAAGAGCAATTTGTATTTTCAACCTGTCTCTTCTCTGGGGGTAACGAATTAGACAAATTGACTACCCACTGTGTAAGTGAGCAGTTCCTTTTATCTATACTAACTGCTTTCTTTTCAAGTGTCAGGGTTTGTTCTAGTTCTGCCTTCTAGGATTTGATGACCAAGATTGTGTTTGAACATTTGTACTCTCAGTAATTTGAAATACTTTGATCATGTGTCATCTTCTCCTATCCTCATATGGCCTCTCCCTCTCACTCACTCTCCCTCTCCCATTCCTTATATTTGATCACTTGAGTGGCCCTTTTCTGCAGCACTGGAAGCAAAGGGAAGCAGCACCTCCAGGCCAGGCCTACAATGGTTCTCTGCAAAGGCAGCCCACAAATATGCAGGCAATGCATTTGCTTCCTAGTTAAGCCCAACCTTTCAGTATTTTTTCCAGTTGCAATGGCCCTTTGTGAACAGTCTGTAGGGATTTTATCCTTTTCTGAATTTTCCTCCCAAACATATAGGCAGGATTTTTCCTTCCAGGGCCTGGCCCGGGCCTGCCCAGTTTCAATGTGGTCAGCCTGGATTTAGACCTACCAGGTGGCATTTCCACATGCCAAAGAACTCCCTCATCATCTGACTGCCTGGGGGTCTCAATGCACACTTCCTATTCCATAAAACTATAGAATAAAAGGCCTAGAACCCAACCCAACAGAATGCAATCTAGAAGTAAATGGAGAAAGAAATGTTTGTTGCTTTATTAGTTGCTGTCCCTAAGCTTTTTCCTCTCACTGACAAAATATTTGGCACGCAAGGTTCTTAATTTTGAAAGTAACCTTGTCAAAAGCTTTGGAAAGAATAAATACAATTTCCCTTCCCACTAAGTTATTTACCCCCTAAAGAACTCTGACAAATTAAAGAGGCATGATTGCACTTCACAGAAATCTACTTCCTCCCCCTCAAAGGGCAGCAGAAAGAGTGGCTAAGAACCTCCGCTTCACAGTCAGAACTGGGTTTGATTTTTTGCCTTTGCTGTTTACTAATGATGTGCCCTTGGGCAAGTTATTCAATCTCCCGAAGCCTCAGTTTTCTCAGCTTTAAAATGGGAACGGTGGTGCTGAGCTGGTCTGTTCATTATGGGATTAAATGAAGCCAAGGAAGTGAAGAGTTTGGCATGTAGGGTAAAAGAGCTTGATTAATGGTAGCTATTTTTTATACGATAATTTTTTATTACTGATTCCATTAATGACATATCCAGGATTTGCTTTTTAAGGAAAGGCATTTTCTTGGTAGTAATCGCCTTGGCTGTCACTAGTACCATTAGTTATATATTTCATGTATTTTGTTCATATATTTACATGCACATTTATTGTGCCTCTCCTGTGCATCAGACACGTGCAGAAGTACTCAGTAGGGAACACTAAAGGCCAGCCCTCCAGTCAGCCCCTTGCAGAGATCACAAAGTGGTGGTGAAAGCCAACACATCAAAAACTAATGTGACATACCTGGTCTTTAACACAGACACGCTGTCATTCTTTCCAATCAAGTCATTGGCCCAAGGAGAACATCTGGCTATTCCCAAGGTAATTCTAAAATTTTGCCAAAAAGATGGCATTATTCACAACTTGCCTCTCCTAATTCCTTAATAAGAGAACCAGATTCTTTAGGGAGCCTCCAGGCCACAAGGCCACATTATCAGCCACACCTGTGTATTTTAAAAATTCTTTAATAAAGATCTGCCAGTCCACACTGAACCTAGTTTCAGAAAAGATCCTTAGAACATGCTGGTCGGTTTAGAGCAGTAGTTCTCAACCTTCCTAATGCCGCAATGTATTTTCATTGTTAAAAAGGGGTCGTGACCCACAGGTTGAGAACCGCTGGATTAGAGGGACATTGGAAGTGAAGAAGATAGGAAAAAATCTATCTGATATGTGACAAATGTTTTGTGTTATGGCCATCATCACATATCCCTCTGATTCTCTGAGCCCTTCCAGAATTTTAAACTTTAGATGGGTATAGGGAATAGTATAGCATCCCACCAAAAAAAAAATTTCCCCAACAAATGTCTTATTTACAACAGACCAGTCACATTCTGTGGGTTTCTTTCAAGTGAAAACACTTCCTTAAAATTGGAAGAAGACTTACAAATCACATGGCTATATTCCCTTAATTCATTTCTTTTTTTTCCCTACCAATTTTACTCCTAAAAAGCTCAATAGAGCTTTCCTCCTGCCCATTCTGATGGGGCTTGGGGCAAGGGGGGCAAGACTATCACATTCAGCTTCACCAGATGAGATGCTACACTCATTGCTGGGCCCCTCACGTGGGCAAGCCAGGCAGTGGGAGAGAAGGTGCCAGAGCAAATCACAAGGGCCCGTCAGGTTGTGGTTCTCACAGTTATGCCTTGTTTAACACCCATGGGAAGACAGAAACCCCCACACGCTTTGCTCACAAATCAGACCGCTTCAAACCTGCAAGTGTTTGTTTTGTGCTTTTAGTAGCTATTGTATTTCGCATACAAAGTCTTAATCATCCTTTCTAGTTCTCCTAACCCTCCACCAGAAGAATTCTTTAATATTTTGTAGTAACCCACTGATTCTCCTAAAAGCCCTTCAAGACAAGGGGTTGTTGAGATTAACCCCTCCCATTTGGTTTATGGAACATCAGAGGCCCAAACAAAACTTCCACACCTCCATCCCCTTCCTGACGCACCGCATTTCTTCCAGGCCTTGAGGCCATCTAGATCCCTTGAGCAGGACACTGCCACACCTTCTGGAAAGCCTCTGCCTCGGCTTGAGGGCCCCACCCTTGCTTAGCACCTCCTCACTAGGTAGGCTGACCAAGGGCCAAATCCTTTGGCGACCTACCTCCAAAAGGCTGAACCACCAGCCCTGCCTCTCACCCCCATCTAGCTGGGCCAGGTCATCCCCAACAAGTGTGAAAAACGCCACCTTTGCAGGCCGGAATCCGAAAGAAATTGGAAACCTGCTGCTAGCTCCATTCCCACTCTCTTCTCATGTTTGCTGTTATTTTTTAACACTTTTTTTTTTCTCATAAAAGCACTATCCTCTTCCCCAGAGCTTGCCTGTAGCGAAGGCATGGTCTGTACAACTGCAATTATTTCAGAGAACAGATGGAGTGAGGAGCAGAAAGTCTGTTAATAGTAATAGAAATGCTACATGTTAACCTGGACAGCACATGATGACAGTCCCATGACTACCCGTTCTGTTCCCACCAGCTGGGCAACCAAAGTAGGAATGAGATATTCACAAACACAGCCATCAGCCACGTAGCCACCTAAAGTTAGAACTCAAATTCCTTCACACTAGGGGCCCTGGCGACTGCGGTGGCTCAGGCCGGGAGCAGAGGAGGCCATGGCACAGCTCAGTGCCAGGCCTGGCAGAATTGTCCTGGCTCTGGCTCAACTGCCAAGGCTTTCTGGGTCAGCTGAGGCCCAGGCCCAGCTTATAGGCAAAGGCCAAAATTGCCAGGACCAGTGAGGAGCCAGCCCAACCAGTGCTTTCTAAGGATGCTCTTAGGAGGGTCCATTAGGTCTGCTGAGCTGACCTTGACTTCTGGGAGTCAGCCTAGTGTGTGAGTGAGAGTCCAGAGGCTTCCGCTCCCCTGGGCTGAGGCAGAGCTTCATAGCAAGTGACGCTGTGTCAGGGCCAGCAGTACAAGGGGCTCGTCCAGCTAGGGGACCAGAAATCTCTTCCCGCTCCTAGAACATGAAAACAATATCTTATCCCAACAGAGGAAATGGGTAAATTCATTTCAACAAATATTTCTTAAGCACTAACTGTGTGTAAGAAAATAACACAAAGCACTTCAAGAGCAACAAAGAAATAATAGTCCCTGCCTTCAAGAAAATAATAACCTAATAAGAGAGGCCAAAAGAAGCCCACACATGTAGTACTGTGTGGCCATGAAGTTCATGTTCAATTTAAAATAGTTGCCTATTTTAAATACATAGCACAGCTTGGCAAGTGCCCCACCAAAGGTGTAAGCAAACACTATTGGGGTTCAAAGAATGAGGACTTAGGGGACTCAGAAGAAGTCTTAATAGATAAGCTGTGTCTTGAATAATGGCAAGGATTGTCTTATGGACAGAGACATCCCACAGGGCAAGAATCACTCTGGAAATTAGAAAAGTCCCCCACCTACATGGACACATGTAGGGGTTTGATAGGGTCAGCTGGGCGAGCTGGCTGTGGAGGCTCTCAAACCAGGTTATAAAGTCTAAATTTATAATATTTAAGTTTTTACTTGTTCTATGGGGTGCTGTTCTTTAGGCAGATTATGGGGCAGTAATGGGCTTGCAAGAGCTGGTTCTGTGTATCAGTCCAACACTGTACCCAGTGACCTCACACTGGTAGCTCAGATCAACAAGGTGTGAATATTTACCCAAAGAATTGAGCAAAGGCCATAAATCTAGGCCTGATTTTATTTTTTTCCCAGAGAGCTGATTCACCAAGACACCACTAGGTTACTCTAATTGTAAGCAAGCCCCAAATGCTAGGAAGGGAGGGAAAGAAGTGAGAAGGCTGGTTAGCTACTGAAATAGTAGAGGCAAGAACTGGCAAAGACCTCCCCCAAAGGTATCAGAAAGAATGGGGAAAAGGAGAGCATGGAATCAAGAGAGACCTTGAACTTGGAAATCAGTAAGAATTGGGCATGAATGGAGAGGGAAGAGTTGAAAGATGATTCATACTTTGAATTTGATGGCTGACAAAATGGCAGTGCCATTCATAGAAATAGGTTAAGTCAGAGGAGGAACTGGTTAGGGTGGGAGACAGGAAAGTGACTTTGGAGACAGAGCTGTTCACTGATCACTATTTCAGTTAAGGAAATGATCCATGCCCTTTGTCGCTTAGGACTTCTTTTTCCCCCTTTCTTTTCCATCAGTTTCCTCTTCCATCAGTTTCCTCTTCTGTCTCCCTCCCATGCAGTATGGCTCTCTTAATTCATCATTCGACACGTAGTGATTTCTGCTGCCTGCTTGGCTGCAGATGACAGTTTGAAATTTAAATAAGTCCCTCAGTTTTATTAAGACAGAAAAATTGCAGTGACTCCAGAAAACAGAGGAGGGGATTTGAAGAAGGGACAGAGTATAGTGAGCTCTCCAGGATTTGAACTCACCACTTGGCTGGCCTGCGTTCCCTTGGCATGCAGCCAGGGCTGCCTGAGCCCCACGAGAACGTTCCTTCCCCCAGCCATCTTGAGCAGGCAGATGCTAGAGGGACCGCCGTCCCCAGAGGACCGGGCAGCACAGTGGCAGAAGGCACTCGATTCAGAGATGCTGGCAGAACACGTTGCCAACAAGGACGTCTTTGTAGGATGGATGTTTTAAATGTCATAAGTGTCCAGAGACCTAAGTGTGTATGAACTTGCAACACACAAACAAAAACTATATTGTTGTGAATAAGTCACCCCTGAATATGTCCCTCTGCCCCCTGTGCTGTGCCTGCCCTGTACAGGGAGAATAGGGTGGAGTTAGAGACAAGGGATGTGGTTTTGAAGCTCAGAGAAGCTTGTTCAACAAGCTCACATTTGCTTGTTCTCTGTGAGCGGCATTTATTGATCACTTCATGTGTGCCAGTCACTATTCTGAGCCATGTACTATTGTGTACAATCTAAGAGAAAGGCCCTGTGATTCTTACCATCTCCATTCTATAGATAGTGAGCCAGAGGCCCAGATACTTTAGGCAACTTGCCCAAGGCCACATAGCCACCGTGTGGGATTCACATCACTAAAGGGTATTGCCTCAGGCAGATCCCCAGTCCCTCTGAGCCCCGGTGTTTCCATCTGTAGACTCATAATAATAATCTCTATTTGGAGGGTTTTCCCTGGAATGGCCCCTTGTTCCTAGCAATGTGTCTCTAGCCATACCAAATGATAGCCCTACCTGACTTGGGCTCATATCATCTGCAACCACAGACCCCAACATTTGATTCTGCAAAATCTTTCTTTATTCTTCCGCATTAAATACCACCTTCTCTACAAGGCCTTACCTGTGTTCCCACAGCCCTGTGTGTATATGTCTGTCCTGGATACTGGTGCAATGCATGCTTCTCTAACTGCATACACGTCTGTCTCCCTGCACAGCTTGCGAACCAATCAATGTAGGGCGTAGGATGTAGCTGAACTAGTTGAAGAAATTGAGACCTTTTGCATAAAGAGAAGGAGAAGGTCACTGGAGCATGTGATAACTGCCCTGAGGGGCTGCCATGTGCAAGAAAGACAGGGATTATTCTGAGGTCATTTTTGAAGAAAGTCTGAGTTGTTAGGAGGCATTTTTTGGCTCCATAGGACACAACGCTTTCTAACAATCTGAGTGGTACCAGCATGAGCGGTGCTCCCAGGAGAGTGGGGGATGTTCATTTCTGGGAGGACGTGGAAGATGCTGGATGCCAAATTTGCCATTAAGGAAATGTGGCCCCCATTCCTTCCAGTATTCCAGAATTCTATGATCAGTCCCATTCCCAGGTAAGCTTTTTCTCCCTGTCCCCCAGGAGAGAGTTAGAGGGACTCAAGGGCTACATGTGGGGTACAGTGTCTTTATGGCCACCTCCTTCTAGGCCCACAAGAGATACTGAGGATCTCAGTCTCTCTGGCTCCAAGCAGCTGGAGACAGATCATTTGGAGGAAGTCTCCTAGCTTTCACTATAACTGCTACTCCAGGGGCCATTGGAAACAAATGCTGGTGCCATTTGTTCACAGTCACAAAGCCCGACCCATAGATACTGATTCACAGTCTTAAAAATACTTTCACACTGGTAACTCATTTTATTTTTAGAATAACCATGTTGTGTGAGACAGGTATTATTGCCATTTTGCAGATCAGTAAACTAGCCCTTCGTGAGAGTAAAGAACTCCCTGGACACACAACCTATATGTACAACTGGGGCTCAAATCCAGGTCATCTATTGTTAACTTGAGAACCTTGCCACAACATCAGCCTTTCTGAGGACCAGCCTCTGGTAATCACTTGCCAAAATTGCCATATGTGTCAAAAGGGATGTGTTTGGGTGCAAGGAAGAAAAGTCTCTGCCTGAGGAGCCTAATGTGTTGGTTTGTTTCATGCAACAACAAATCTAGGAGCTGGCAACCCTAGGCCTATTGGGCAACTCAAGGACTAGGCTCTTCCCACCTTTATAGGCTTCATCTTCCTAGCACAGAGGGCTTCAGCCCCATACTTGTCCCCTCTTGGTCACAGGATGGCTGCTATACATCCAATATCACATCCATATTCTAGGATAACATGTCATCAACAAATGACACCAAAGATTTTCTCCAAGGGAGACTTGACCTTTTATTCTGGAAGAAATCTGTCTCCAGAGACTTTCTTCTCCATCTTCTTGGTCAGAACATGCCCTCGGGGTCAATAGAAGCTGGTAAAATCCAGTATTTTATCTTCCCAGCTTCTATACTAGAGGTAGACAAGGAAGAAGGACATCTGATCCACAGTGAATACACAGCACCTCTTTCCCAATGTACCAAAGTGTGATGTGAGCCCAGCTCCTGGGGGACGTGCCTCTCCACACAGCCCAGGACGTACCTTTGGCAGCAGCTGTGGAGAGAAAGTCTGGCCTGCTGGATACCCGCCTGAAATGTGAGCAGGTCCTTGGGGATGAAAGGCTTTAGGCCCAGGGGGCAACACCCAGCCTGCATCCTGGTGGGCCTGTCAGCCCTGGCGAGGAGCAGCTGTTACACTCAGCCTCCCCCAGGAAGAAGGCTCTTAACTAGATTTCCCATACAGAACTTTGTGGGGGAGGCTCAAACACAACCAGCCCACTCTGGGCTAAATTTGTATTCCAACCAACATGATCATGAATAGTGGGAGCGCAGGGCAACTCGTGTTTGTGACTTAAGCATCTCGATTAGGTGCTTGAGCCCCTTCATCTCCAGGGTCTGAGGCACAAGGGGCCCAATGAAGGTCAGGGGAAGTCTGCCCTCTTTATGTAGAGGACACATAGTCTTCCATGAACTAAGCACACCAAGCAAGGAGAAAGAAACTGAGGTTGTAGCCAGAGGTGGATTTGGCCAGGGACTTTGGGGAGTCAGCCTCTAGGATTATAGTTCTTATCCCTAACACTGTGTTAGAATCAGCTAGGAAATTTCCAAACTAACACCAACACCTATATTCTCCCTTAAATCAAAATCTCCACCCAATGGGGCCCAGCTCTGGTAGCTTTGAGAAACTCCCCTGGTAATTTAATATTTAGCCTTGGAGAAAAGGGCTCTGCACCCCCCTTGACCATGAACACTAACCTGGTCAGGGCAGCTCCATCTCCCATTCAAGGCAACAGGCCACACTCACAATCCTATCAGAAAATGGAAGCCGGCAGTGCTAGACTCTCCCTAGGTTCCTGTAGGCTACAGATGGGCCTGATGGACATCTGAGCATTAAGAAGTCAGGGCCTTGTTTTCAAATGTACCTACGACTTGCAGAAGAAATGACAATGGTGAAGGGAGAAGGCTGTAATCACTCCTTGCAAATAGGAGACACGGAGTAGGGTCATGGAAAAATGTGGGCAAGAGCATTCATTGTGGTTTCCACAGGAAGGAATGGGCAAGTCAGAGCAGACAGGATTAGGATTGGCTGATTTGGTAAGCTCTGGGGATGGGGGCAGCCACTAGTTGGTTTTCTGGCCCTAGGATGACTAGAGCTGGAAGTAGTGGTTCGGCCCGATAAAGGAGATGGTCGAGGAGATGGGTTGGTTGATTTTCATTTGAAGAGCATATTCTGGGGTAAATGTTTGCTATCTCTAGGAATTTAGTTAGCCCTGGGAGGATCAATGTTCCCAGGTCATCAAAACCCCCAAAGCCTCAGAAAACATAGAAAATAAAAGACACAATTAACATCAGCCCCTCCTTCTCAGTACTTCTAGGACTCAGGACTATCTCAATGTCTCCTGAAATGTGATCACATTCTGTTCTAAGAACACTTCATTCCTCCTCTCCAGGAAAGACAGACACAAACTCCTCACATGGCAAGGTGGAGGGAGAAGGCCTCAGAGACTCTTATGCTATGCTGACCCATCCTCACACAGATTGACCTATTAGCCCCCCACAGCTAGCCCCCACAAGCCCTGTGGTGTGCATTCTGATTCTCCCCACTATAGTTAGAGTTCTCACTCCAACCTAACTTTGATCTTAGCACCCTACTCACTCCATTCCCCACCTTTGCACTTGCACCCACCCCAGCATGTGCCCATCTGCCCCATCAATCCTACTGGCCTCATCTGCTACCTCTCTCCCTTTCCACGTCTTGGTCTTGAGAACTCTACCCTCCAGACACACTGAACAACTTGCTGCCCTGCCTTTGGATGTGCCTCTTCCTTTGACTGGTATGGCCTTCCTCCTGGACACATTTCTACACATCAGGACCCAGCTCACAGGTAACATTCTGTCAGGCTTTATGTAGTCACTCCAGGTAGAGTTGATCACCTCCTTAGGTTTGTTTCCACAGTGCTAGATGCACATCCGGTTAGAGCCCAAAGTGTACTGAGATTCTCTGCATGTACGCTCAGATGCCCTTCAGACCAATATGTCCTCAAAAGCAGAGGCCATGCCTCTGTCATCTCTTATTCTAAGCCCCTAGAGTGGTCCTTAGGATAAGACAAGGGCTCAATCAATGCTTGTTGAACGAATTAATGAATGAATGAACAATTGAACCACTTGGGCCAATATACAGTAAAACCTCCATAGTTGAGCACTTCTTCACATTGACTGCTTCCTTATGTTGATCTAATTTTCATAGACCAGACATGTACCATATGTATGTGTCAGTAAAGTAGGCCCAGTTCCTTATGTTGACCTCTGTGCATTTACCAGTTTGTTATAGTCCCTTGGATGGTCAACTTTTTTCAACTGTATATTTTGTTTATTTGTTCAAAATATTTATTGTCTACTGTGTTCAGACACTGTGTTCTACTGGGGTTATAATGGCGAGCAGAAATAGACACTATCTTTGCTTTCAAGGAGGGTATATAGTCTTGTGGCAGACTCTGACATTAATCAAAAATTATGCCAGTGAATATATTATTGATTATAAACTGAAATGAATGTCTAAAGGAAAGAAATGCAAATGTTTAACAAAGGAACTTAACCTCAAATGCAGATGAGGAACACTTTTCCAGAGAAATGACCTTGGACTGAGTCCTTAGGCATGAATAGAAGTTAACTGGATTCCAAGGGATGAATTGACAGTGAGGATGTGTTTCAGACATAGAGAAGACATATGCAAAGGCAGTGAGTGAGGTGGGAGGGAGCAAGGCAAATCCTAGAAATAGGAAAGCCCATGAGAGTCGACTACAGAGTGCAAGGTGCATGTGGGGGGACACCGAGACAAGGAGAGGTGGAAAGACTGTGGGAACACATGCAAGGACTTGTAGGGCACCTTAAGGATCCATGGAAAGCAGAGAAAGATTTTAAGCATGATCTTATTTACGTTTTGAAAGACTATTCTGGATCAGAGCAAAAAATTGATTAGGGGACTGAAGAAGATATAAAGAGACTGCTTAGGAGGCTGTTCCAGTAGACATGATAACCCCTGGGATCGACATGGTGGTAGTGGAGTTGGGGGAGGAATGAGTGGATTTGAGAGCTGCTGGGAAGCCGAAATGACAACACATGGTGGTAGTTTGGAAGAAGAGGGCACAGGGAGGATCTTGGCAAAGATGGTGCTTGGGTTTCTGGTTGGCATCACCAGGTAGAAGGAGGGCTTAGGAATCTCTGGAAGGCCAGGCAGCCCCATTGGATGTGATGAGTGTGAGGTGCTTTGAAACGGCCAAGGGGAGATGGGAAGTGGGTCATTGGAGCTCAGAGGGGACTCTGGGTTAGAGAAATAAATGTGCCCGTGGGTTGATACTCCTGAGAAGGAGGTTAGGGTGATGAAAGAAGGATCCGGCATTGGGATAACAAGGCTTGAGGAAGAAGAATGATATGGAATCACAGAAGTCAAGGGACAAAGATATTTTGATAAAGAAAGGGTGGCCCACCATGTCAGATATAGCTGAGACATCCAGTGTGATAAGGTTTGGAAAACATCCATTGGATTTGGTGACATGGACATAGTGAGCCTAGCAAGGGCTGCAGCAGAAGGGATGGGGGAAGAGTGGGTTGAGGAGTAAGTAGAAAGTAAGGAAATAGAGGCAGAGGGTGTTGACAGTTCTTTCACAAAGTTTGCCTATGAAGCAGGGAGGAGACAAGAGTAGGGGACTAGCTGGGGAGATGAGGGGGTCAAGGAAGGAATTTTTCTAAAGATGCAAGTGTGTGATCAGGCTGCGATGAGGAGGAGGAACAGGAGACTGGAATGTTCAGGGGAGAGGGGGTATGACTGATGGTGAGAGTAGATCCAAAGCATGCAGGGAACAAGTGAGCTCATCCTTCTCAAGGCTCGGATCACCCATCTTCGCTAAGATAACTGGAAAGGAGAAAGAGAGATCAGAGCAGGTTCACCAGGGGTTACAGGCCTTGAAGCAGATCTCAAAGAACTTATATGATGGCTTCAATTTTCTCTAAGAAGTTATCATTGAAAAAGTTACCTCCAAGAGAGGGTTGGGGGAGTTAGAAGAGGTTGAAGATTTAAAGATATCAGAGTACAGGAAATATATATCATGAATTTACTCATTTATTTTTTAGAGACACTTGTCACTCAGGTTGGAGTACAGTAGCACAATCATAGTTCACTGTAACGTCATACTCCTGGGCTCAGACAATCCTCCTTCCTCAGCTGCCTGTGTAGCTAAGACTATGGCGCAGACCACCATGTCCACCTAATTTTTATTTTTGTAGAGGCAGAGTCTCACTATATTGCCCAGACTAGTCTCAAACTTCACTTCAAGCAATCCTCCCACCTTGGCCTCCAAAGTGCTGGGATTACAGGCATGGGCAACCACATCGGGACTACCCTTAACAGATTTTAAGTGTACACTACAATACTGTTAACTATGGGCACAATGTTTTACTGTCACTCTCTGCAACTTAATCTTGCATCACTGAACGTTTATGCTCACTGATTAGCAACTCCCCATGTCCCCCTACCCCTGTCCCTGGAAATCACTGCTATTCTCTGCTTCAGTGGGTTTGACTATTTTATTTTATGTTATTTTTTAAATTTCAGATTAATATGAGGGTACAGATAATTAGATTACATTGTTTGAATTTGTTAGGTAAAGTCCAAATTGTAGTTGTACCCCTCACCCAGGAGGTGTGCCATAAATCCTTACATTGTGCCTGTTAGGTGAGAGCTTGCCAAGCCCCCTCCCTTCTCCCCTCTGCCCTTCCCTCCCTCCCACTTTTGTTTTTCTCTTGTGTGGGTATTTGTTCATCTACTGGTTTCATATTAGTATTGAGACATTGGATACTTGGTTTCTCATTCTTGTAATACAGAGTATTCTCCAGCTCCATCCAGGTTAATACAAAAGATGTAAAGACTCTATCTTTTTATGGCTGAATAGTATTCCATGGTATGCATATATCATAGTTTATTAATCTATTCATGGGTTGACGGGCATGTGGGTTGATTCCACATCTTGGCAATTGTGAATTGAGCTGTGATAAACATTCTAGTGCCTATGTCCTTATGGTAAAGTGATTGTTTTTCTTCTGGGTAGATACCTAGTAGTGGGATTGCAGGATCAAATGGAAGGTCTATTTAGTTCTTTCAGGATTCTCCACACTTCTTTCCAAAGAGGCTGTATTAGTTTGCAATCCCATCAGCAACGTAAGTGTTTCCTTTTCTCCACACCTTGGCAGCATGTGCAGCTTTGAGACTTTACGATGTGGGCTATACTCACTGGGGTTAGATGATATCTCCAGGTGGTTTTGATTTGCATTTCTCTGACAATTGTGGGGGTAAACTATTTAATATACATTATGTAAGTGGAATCACACAATTTGTCCTTCTGTGACTGGCTTTCTTCCCTATAATATCTTCTAAGTTCATCCGTGTTGTTTCCTATTGCAGTATTTCCTTCCCTTTTAAGGCTGAATGGTATTACATTATATGTATATAATACATTTTCCTTATCCATTCATCCATTGATGAGCATTTGAATTATCTTCAAATCTTGGCTATTGTAAATCGTGCTGCAATGACACCCTGGTTTTAATTCTCAAATCCCCTGAAATGGAATCGCTAGATCATATAAGTAGGCTTACTTTCCCAGTATGTTAGATATCTCAGAATCCAGCAAAAGGATATCCAGCAAAAGAGTGCTAGAACCTGAAGGAAAGTAGATCATTCAGCTCAGTCCCTTCGTTTTGGGAGAGTAAACCGAAAAAGAGAAGGATTTAGCTAAGATCTGCAGCCCATAGTGCAACAAGTATTGGTGGGTACCTGTAACGTGCCCGGCTTTCTGCTAGGTCTGCGTGGTCCCCCAGGGAAGTATAAAACAGGCTAGTAGACTCATCTCTAGAGACAATTCCTTTGCTGGAAGTGTCGATTCCATATCCCTTTCTTGGCTATGCTTAAAGGGTGGGCTGCCATGGTCAGAAATGAGTTTCACATGCCAGAAGGAAGACTGGCCAATTTCCTCCTTTTTTAGGAGAGATAGTGGGGAGAAGTAGGGATGGGAAAGGAAGAACAGCCTCCCATTGAGAAGAATCCCCCTGAACAGGAGAAGAACAAGAGTTCTGGGACTTCTTACGGTGACTTTTTTTAAGTACAAATCTTATTTTTCTAAGTATAAAAGCAGTACATTTTTTTGAAGAAACTGAAAAATGTGGAAAAGTGCAAAGACGAAAATAAAGTTTATAATTATCCTGTCACTTAGAGATCATTAGTCAACATTTAATTTCCTATTTTCTAGTCATCTTTCCATGGAGGGGTGCATATGTGGGGGTATGATGTATGTTTGGGGGACTTCTTTCTTTCTTTTAAAATAAGACAGTGAGATCATAAGATACAGAGAATTTTGTAATCTACCCATTGTTTCTACCTTAAAAACCCTGAGGATAAACAAAAAACAAAGTGTCAGTTTTGTAGGCAAAGATTGGATTTTATTTCTTGTGTGTCTCTTATTACTGGTGAAATTGAATATTTGTTCATATGTTCATTGATCATTTGCATTTCCTATTTTATGAATTACCTACTCATGTTATTTGTGTATTTCTCCATTGGGTTATTAGTCTTTTTCATTTATTTAAAAATAATTTACATATTAAGCATATTAACCCTTTTTCATAGATCTTGTGACTATTTACTCCAGTTTATTGTCTTTGAATTTTATTTCATATTTTTTTGCCATGTAAAAGATGCAAAATTATATCTAGTTAAATATATCAATCTTTGCTTCATGCCATTTACTGTTAACAGTTTGGTGTGTATTTTTCCAGACATTTTCTATGCATATGCAAATATATCTATAAATATATATATATAAAGTTAGATATATAAAGTTTTCCTTCACATTTGAGATTATATCATGAAAACTGTTCTGTAACTTGCTTATTTCACATATTAGTGTATTGTATATATCTTCTCATATAAGTATATAAAGATATGATTCTAGTAGAGTATTTCATTATATAAATTTAATATTATGTTATTAATCAGTTTTAAAATCTTGTTTTTCATTTTCATATTTAAATATGGAAGTTTTCTGATATCTGAAAGAGAGACCTTCATTTATTTATTTCACACAGTGAGCCAATCTTCCCAACAGCATTTATAAAATACATTTTCCCTGCTCATCTGAAATAACTTTGTTTTATAATAATATAATATTAAATGATAACTATCATATATTAAATACACATCTATATTGAAAACTTGAGTTTCTCTCTGGCTTTTCTATTTTACTTCCTTTCCTTATTTATTCCTAAATCAATAACACATTGTTCTAATTATTGTATCTCTACAAGATATTTTAATAGCTACAAAATCAATTCCATACCTATTTTATCATTTTCAATATTGTCTTGGCTTAATCTTTTTCTTTTATTTACCTATTTTTTGCATTTATTCTGGGCTTTAGAACCATGCTGTGAAGTTCCCAAAACACCTATTTAGGATTTGATTGGAATTATGCCAGATAAACAAATTAATTGAACATTTGTTGACATCTTTGCAAAACAATTATTTCAATTTAAAAGCACTGTGTGTCTTACTCCATCTATTCATATTTCCTTCTCATACACATCAATAATGTTTTTGTTTTATTTATATAATCTTGCATTTTCATCAAGTTTGTTCTTGGACAGTTTGCATTTTTTGTTACAATTGTGAATGGGATCTTAGAAGTCTACTTTATGAGTATTAATATTATGTAGGAAAGTACTGATTTTGTGTATAATTTGTAACTGCTTACTTTGCTAAATATTAGTCTATTGATTCCAGTTGATTCTTTTGTTGATTCTTATATAGTTGATTATATTATTTGCAAAAAATAATAAAGGAAAAGAAAGAAGGTAGATAGTTTTATGTCTTCTTTTACTGTATTTACACTTGGTTTCTTTTTACTTCCTATTACTCTAATTAGAACCAATTCTTGGATGTATCAAACACTATATACATTTTTCTTATGGGATTGTATTGGGGTTTTTCATTCTCTCTCTCTCTTTCTCTCTCCCTCTCCCTTCTTTTTCCCTAATATTTTTATCTCTTTATCCTTTCCTTCTGAGTCCATGGAGATTTTCCTGGGCTTATCTTCATATTCTCTTATTTAATTTCCTAAAGCATCTAATATGTGGTTCATTGCTTCTTTTGGATCTTGAAATGTAAAAGTCGGTCTTTTTATCTTGAAACTACTCACTTTTGGAAAGTTGCCCTTAGATTCCCCCTCCTCTTCGTTGTCACAACCAATGGTCTCTTTGTTGTCCTCATCTCCCTTGATGGCTGTGACATCAAAACCACCTCCACACCTTCCTTAAACTGTTTCTCTCTTGTGTCCATGATGCCATGCTTCCCTGGCCATCCTCCTAACTCCCGTCTCCTCAGACTCTCCCACCTCTCACCCTTGAGTTCCCAAGTTCCACCATAGTCTATCTTCTCTTCTCACTTGAAAAGTTCCCCCTGGTAGTTTCATCCCTTCCCATGTCCACTGGCCAAGGCTTGAGAGAGCTTTAACCTCATTAAAGTCATGCCTGGATGTTTCAACATCAAATTCACCATTTTACTATCCTCCTGGCTTTACTATTCCTAATGCAGGGTACCATCATCCTCACGTGGGAGATAATCTCAGATCAAAGTTAGGCTGGGCTTCTTCCTGTCCCACATCTGCCTTGGGCAGTCACCTCAGGCTGAGGATTCTCTGCTTTCTCTTTATCTCTGTTACTGCTCTTGTAATTGAAGGCCTCATGATTTTTCTAAATATCACAGTTATTAGGGTTTGAAGATGGTTTTTTTTTTTTTTCTTACTCTGGTTTCATCTTTTACTCCATCCTCATCACATGCCTTCCCACAATACACACAACACATGTAATGATATCAGTTTTCTATTCAAACCATTTCAGTGGGTCTTGGAGCTATAATAAATTCTAAACAATTTGTGACACACAAGGCTTTCTATTGTCTGGTCCCCAAAACCTTTTCAACTTTGCCACCTATCACTCCTTTCCAGATGCCCTATGGCCCAGCCCTTCCCCTAAACACCCCCATGCTTTTGTACAATCCATTTCTATTACCTAGAGTGGCCTTTTCCTGATCCCTTACCTGCGCAGCCTTGGAGATCAAGCTCAAAAGATAACTCTAGAGCAGTGGTTCTCAACCTGTGCGCAACCCACAGGAACTGTATTAAAGGGCAGCGGCATTAGGAAGGTTGAGAATCACTGCTCTAGAGCCTTCCTGAGATAGATTTAGGTTCCCTCCTCCCTGTTCTCTCAGTACTTGGTAGATGCTCCTCTCTTCAACCACTTGGAACATCCTGGAGCCATGGGGAGTGTGCCTGTCTCTCCTTGTCGAGAGCAGCCAGGTCTTTATTCCTCTATTCTCTTCTTTCTCTTTCTGCCTCCCCTTTGACAAACCAGCATGAAGAGTAAATGAACCAGAGGGGGAATGGCAGGGAACTGAGAAAATAAATCACACAAGAAACATAGATTGCATAAAAGATAAAGAGTTGGGATGGGAAGGTCTGGCACAGCTGATGACTGCAGCCAGCATCTACCAATGTGAACAGCTTTATTTATATAGTACCTAAACAAGGTTGCTTATTTTAACAATGTTGCAAATCAGTAGGAAAGGGAGCGGGAATATTTTCACCTTACAAGGCTGAGGGAAGTAACTGGATAAGGAAAAGGGGTTTTATGGTAAACAATATTCTTAATGATGTGAATCTTAGTACATGGGGTGAAGATTAATTTTAGGGGGAGAAGGCTCTGTGCTTTTTGGAAAAAGATCGGACAGTATACAGAGGCTATATGACTTCTGGCAGAGGAAGCAAGGAGAAAGGTTGTTTTAAGAAGGGAGAAGAAGCAGTTGGGGGTTGTTCCTTGAACACACCTCTCAGGCTGTGGGGGTCTTGCCACCTCACAATCCGCACTCCAAACTCCCCAAATTCCCTCACACTCATGGGTCTAAACCCCCATCCAAGTTAATCCCACCAACCACTTATTCCACGTCTGCTCTTGGACAACTAAATAGAACTGTAGAACGTTATATTACCTAGTGACTCTACTGCACATCTATGTATATTAATTTTCTTACCTTCTTAAATGACTATTTCACACCTTCTTCTCAGTCCTCAAACTTCCTATAATCCCTCTTCCTCTGTGATCTTGCCTCTAATTCACTGGAAAATAGATCCTTGTTTCTCACCATCACATCCGCCAGTTCTCTAGCGTCTGAGCTAGTATCCTCTGCTGCTACCAGAGACCCAGCCCTCCACTTTCTCTCTGGGTTCTATCCCCTCCACCCTCTTTCCCCTCTCTGCCACATACCTCCCTTTCTCCTAGATCATTTCCATTGGCCGACAAAGATTCCTGACTATTATCCATCTCTTAAAACAAAACAAAACAAAACAAAACTCTTGACCCTGTCTTCTCTCTAGTACCAGTCACTTGTGCCTCAGCTGTCCACGCCAAAACTTCCTTTCTTATTAGCATCTTTAGTAGCTATGTCCAGTTTCTCAACTCCCATATCAGCTCAACTTATTCTAGTCAAATCTTAGTCCTTTTTATTTCACTGAAACTGGCCATTTCAAGATAGGGTGATCCCCAAGTTGTCAAATCAGATTGCCACACCTGTGTCTTTATTTAGCCCTGCCTTTCAGCAGCATTTGTCACAATTGGTCACTTTTTCCTCCTTGAGACGCTCTCTGTCTTGGCTTTCATGACACCTACTCTCCAGGTATTCCCCTCACCTTTTGGGCTCCCCATCCCCTTTCCTAGATCCTCCCTCTTCTCCAAGTTAGCATGTTTTAGAGTTCAGTTGTGAGACTTCTTTTCTTCTCTGTGCCTGCCCTACAGATTCAAAGACCATCTGCAGGTCAATGATTCCCAAATCTGTACATCCAGTCCTGATCTCTCCTTCAAACTCCAGACTCTGACATATGTACTGGATTGTCCCTTCAAGCATTCCGCTCTGCAAGTTTTCTTTGTGCCACTAACTGGCCCAGTTGCTCAGGAGTCATCTTCAGTTTCTCTTTCTCAATCCCCTTCTCACTGCCCTACTAGCCAATCAATCAGCAAACTCCACTGATTCTATCTAAAAATACTTCTCCAACCCATCAATTTGTTTCTATCTCCATTGCTACCACCCTAGCCCAAGAGACTGCCATCCCTCACTATACTACTGCAAGAGTCTCCCAGCAGACCTCCCGGCTTCCTCTCTGGCCTTCTGCCAGCCATCGATTTTTTTTTTTTTTTGAGACAGAGACTCACTATGTCACCCTCTGTAGGTGCCATGGCGTCACAGCTCACAGCAACCTCAAACTCTTGGGCTTAAGCGATTCTATTGCCTCAGCCTCCCAAGTAGCTGGGACTATAGGCACCTGCCCCAACACTCGGCTATTTTGTTGTTGTTGTAGTTGTTGTTGTTGTTGTTGTTGGCAAGGTTCAAACCTGCCAGCCTCAGTGTATGTGGCTGGTGCCCTCACCACTGAGCTACAGGCGCTGAGCCCAGACATCAATTTTCTATTCAGTAGCCAAAACAATCTCCTAAAAACATAAATCAGGGCATATTACTGACCTCCCTAAAACCCTGCAATGGTTTTGTGTTGCACTTTGAATAAAGTCCCACTTTTCACCCAGGCCTAGGAAGCCTGCGGCCTGGTCCTGGCCGTCTCTCGCACCCGCCATGTTGACTCTTCCTCTTGGGTGTCCCTGGCCACAAAGGTGCCCTTTCTGTTCCTCAAAGCCAACCTCTTTCCTACCTAGAAACCTTTGTAGCAGCTGCTTCCACTTCCTGGGATGCTTACCACCTCTCGTCCCACCTTGTTTTATTTTCATCATAGCAGTAATGACAACTTGACATTTCTTTGCTTATTTATCTATTTTTATCATCTGTGTCTCTTATCTGGAAGCAAAGCTCCCTGAAAGTGTGGCTCTTACTGTCTTGTGCTCTGTTGGCTTCCCAGCACCTGGGACAGCTCCTGGCAATAGTAAGTGTTCAGTAAATAGCTTTTTGAAGGGATGAAGGCAATTGGTATAGTTCCTCATGTGGAGTGAGTTCTCACAGGTGTGCCGAATTAACAGATAAGTCCGTTCAACTATGTTGGAAGCTTTGTGAGGGCGGAAGCCCTGTTTGAGGTTTCTTTGTTTCCTCCATGGTGCTAGGGACTCCCAGGTGTTTAGTAAATATGCCTGTTGGATTTATTCTTCCTCACAAGGGAAAAGCCAAATATCCTGCTGTCTGCTTCACAGACTACATTTCTCTGAGAATAAACACATGACACAAGAGGAATGAGAACAAAGATGAACTAACCGGGTGGGAAGCCACAGTGCCTGGTCAGACATTCTTGGTTGGGATGATGCTGAAAAGGGAGTCCACCCCCTGGGCAGGGCCCTGCTGTACGTGTAGCCAGGATACTACATTACCTTTTGGTGTGTGTGTTGCAGGGCGCAACCTATATCCTGGTGATGGTGGATCCGGATGCCCCTAGCAGGGCAGAACCCACAAAGAGATTCTGGAGACATTGGCTGGTGTCGGATATCAAGGTAAGCAGGTCAAAAGGTGCTTTCCGGTCACGTGGGGTTGTAGCTAGAAGGTTGTCATCCTGTGAAGTTCTCCGCTGTCATTCAAGGGGTTGGAGACAAGGTTGAGTGCACACTTCTGTGACAGTTTGCCCCAGCACTCAGATGTCACAGCCCTCCCAAGTTTTCTGACAATTTCAAAAATGTCCCAGGGCTAATGGTACACTGGTAAACCAGCTCTCAGGATAAGAGGGCAGGAGGGAAAGCCCTGATTTCTAGTGTCTGTTGCTGTTTATGATAGAAATAAATTATCCCACCGTGGTCAAGTTGAAGCTACCAATAGTGTAAAAACTGAGTCACACAGTTTCTGAAACTTTAACAATGCACTCCAGCACCACTGGATTTGCTGGCATGGAGGGGATTCTGTGTAGTCCACACAGCAAAACAGGCGAGGGTTGCTCATGGGGCCAGGTGTGTGGAAGAGGTGTGCGATTTCCTTTTCTTTGTAGAGGGAACAGTGGCTACCCCTTATCTTTGTGTGTTTGTTGTCACAATAGTTGTAAAGGAGCCTGTCTTACCCTTTCCAGAGTACATTCATCAGATTTGGTGGATTGTTGGTGGGCAATATGTGTGTGTGTGCGGGGTCTCTACTGCCAAACAAGTTATATTCTGGGTTGAACTAAATCAATCCCATTTCAATTTCAAATTTAGAGATTTGCTCTCCTAATATGAACTATGTAACATGCATTCATTTCCCAATCTCACTTGATCGTTGAATCCTTTGTTCCTGAGTGCCTGTTACTGTACTTTGGGGAAGTCAATACTAGCCACAAATAGTCACGATTCTATGCCTAGAAGACCCACAGGTGGCCTATGCAGAGGAATCGACTCTGTGGGATGGTGGGAACCCAGAGCTAGAAAAATTAAGTTTGGGTCTGGTTTGGATCTTGGCTAGTTACCAACTCACTGACCTCTGTCAGGTCACCAGGAACCCCTCTGGCATTTTTACCTGCATCTGTAATATGGGAACCGTGCCACTGACTTTGTGTAGTTGTCATGATCAGCCAATGGGATAACATATTGAGAGCACTTCAGAAAACAGAGACTTCCACAAATATAAGGAGTTTGTGTTTTGCCTTTAGAGCAATGGGCAGAAGAAGGGGAGTCGATCCGAACTAGCTATTGACTCTCCTGTTTAAGGCAGGGACTCACACAGCCACTGAGTTGGGGGTGATGGGATTTACCTGCACAACAACCCCACAGCTCTGCAACCTGGGCCTTTCCTGGGAAGCTCAGGTGCACAGCCCTCCTCAGCCTTCCTTAGTGGCAGCCCTGGTCATGACACTGGAAGGGGCTTGCTTAGGGGAGACTTGAGCAGCAGCTTCTTGGGCAGTGCCACAGCTGGTCCCTATTACACCGCATCTCTCTAGCCTGGCAAAGAGCACAGGAAACACCATACACATGCAAAGGGGCAGAGCTGGGGAGGTCCATGCCATCAGGGCACGGAAGGGACCAGAGGGCACAAAAGGGAATAAATGGTATCTCCCCCCAGGCTAGAACTTTGTCATTTTCTGGGCGTGGGACTCCCTTGAAGTCACAGGGAGTGACAGGCTCAGAGAGGAGTGTGGCTCTCAAGGTCATGTCCCCAGTCTGCCCCACACACCCAGGGTTTCCTACAACAAGGCTCTACTGGGCGTCCCAGAGACTGGAATGCAAAGGCAGTTATGAATAGAGTGATTTCAGAGTCAGGGGGGCCTTGGGACCTCTCTGCAGCCCCTTACCTGCTAACCCTCCCCTTCCTCACTCAAGACAGACCTCTCACTTGAGCTCTTTGCTATAGACATGGGTTTGGCCTCAGCAGCCAGCTTAGAAGCAGAGCAATTGGCAGGTGGCAGCTGTCAGGCAAGGCTGCTAAGCCATGGAGCTTACTGGGACCACCTGCCCGGGCGCAGCCCTTGACCTTCCCGCTCTGTCCGGGTTGGGTTTCAGTCACATTTTCACCCCACTTCCCCTCATCTGAGCATCCAGCAGGAAGCGGCAGCTACATCCACTTGGCTTTGCCCACCTACCCCCAAATTCCACCAGCCACAAAGACAGTGTCAACCAATTTCATTTAGGTCTCAGGTTCTGGACTGTGACCAAAGGAAGAGAGGGCTCTGCTCAAGCCAGATCACTTTCTCTGTGTTGGTGTTCACCACTCCTGAGTCGGTCTGAAACCACAGAGTGCGTTCAAGTCAGTAGGCGAACATGTTAAAATGCAGATTCCTGGGCCATGCCTGCCAAACTTGCCCTTCATTCAGCCTTGAGAAAAACCTGCATCCAGGGGCGTCAGCAGCTTGATGGAAGACTGCAGGGCTCAGCACGGGGAGGCCTTGGCCACTGTTCACAATACTTCTTTGTAGAAGAACCTTTGAGCAAAAAGCACTTTTGAAACTTTTGAAGTTCATAGTCACTTTGTGAACTAGATGTTTTCCTCATTTTGTTGTGGAGAAGGCTTAGGCTGGAGAGGTTGAATGAGGCAAACTCTCAGCTACTGGGTTATAGAGGTGAGTCTCAGTCCACGCCCCGAATCCAAACCACACATCCTTCCTTCTGTACCATGCCGTCTCTTCTCTCTCTCCCATCGACCCCACTGTGACAAGGAGCCACCATGCCCCGCTCTGTAAGATGGGAAACAGAACCTTTGTGGCTCCCCCTCGCACTTACTTCCAGGGCTCTACTTCTGACCACCCTTTAGAGCCAGATGCTGCCAGGGAACTCTCCTCAGGGAACTCTCCTCAGGGAACACTATCTTGCCAAACAAATCACACCTGCTAAGTGTTTTGAACCTCATAAAATTACACCCTACAGATTATCATTGTCCAAGCAGCCTTAGGAGTAAAGCAGCCCATAAAGTCGCTGAAGACATGGCGTGGCAATGGCCCTAGGATTCACAGTGACCACAGAAAAAAACTTGGTGCAACTTAGGCTGGCTTTGATATTAGGGGTCCAGGATGATGGACCAGGCCAGAGCCAGGGGGATTTCTCAGTAGGAGTAAATTTTTTGACAAGCTATCCAGGTTGATAAAGGACAGCAACCAGTTTTTAGGAATATAGGAAACATCTGTAGCTTGTCCAACCCTTTTTACAAAGAGTGACTTATGATGTTTGGTGTAAAGTAGGATAAATATCTAGATCTGTAGACAACTTAAATAAAAACTATAAGTTAGATGCTTAGTAGTAGGGACTAAGCATTTATGGTACCCTTTTATTCATTCAATTCAAGAAATATGTACATTGAACACTACTGAGTATAGTACAGTGGTTAAGAGCAAGTACTCTCTAGATAGCCATGGTGGTGCACACAGATAGTCCCAGCTACTCAGGAGGCTAAGACAGGAGAATCGTTTGTGCCCAAGACTTTGAAACCAGTTGTATAGTCTGGTTGTATCACAGACTATAGCAACAGGCATATAGCAAGACCCTATCAAAACAAAAAGAAAAACTAAGAGTGAGGACTCTGTAGTTAGACTGTTGTGGTTCAAATTCCTAATCCACCATTGGCTGTGTGATCCTGAACTAGTTACTTAACCTTTCTCAGGATACTCACTTGTAAAGTGGAGATACTAATAGTCCCTACCTCATACTATTGTTATGAAGCTAAACTGAGGTGTTTTTTTTAAAGTAAAGTGCTCAGAACACATAGTAAGCCCTATATAATTGCCTAATAATGCTGTTACATTGTTATTCTCTCTGTAAGGCGGGTGTATAGGTAGCCCTAGGGTTACAAACGCCAGCAAAATAGAGGAAGGTTCTGCCTGCACAGAAAATTCTAATCTCGAGAGGCCAAGGAAGGAGTCTGCAGCACAGTGGTGGTATTCCAAAGGTCCTAGGGGCTTCCTAAGGGTAGGACAGCCTATACTTATGGGCTCCCGTTAGCTCAAGAACAAGACTAGACTTCTGTCCCCAAACCTGGCCAGACTAGAGCAGCAGTGACCCATACATAAATCACCCTGTCCTTTTTGGCCCCTTCTTTGGAACATTGTCATTGAGCAAAAGAGATTTCTAACACAATATTGACAGATAACACCTTTCTCCCCCACCTGCATCCTCAGCCCTTCCTCAAAGATATTTTTCAGCTCTGATTCCATCTAACTAATAATCTTCGTCCTGAAGCCTCATTAAAATATCAATTAATTTGCATCATTCATTTTCGAAGAAATACTTATTGGTTCATCTTTTATTTGTCTCTGAAATTAGTGCTCAGGGCTTTGCAGGCAGATATTTTCATTAGACATTTTATTGTTAATGGGAATATTGAACACAGGAAGATGGTATATTAATACTTTCCACAAAGAATATCATGATTGGTGACAAAGAACGCTAAGAACAATTAAGGAGACAAGAGTACCTTTTTTCTTCCAAAAAAGAAAATCTTCCTAGAAACTGTCAATGATTCTAAAATTTGCCCTGAATATCTTTTTTGTTTTAAGAAAGAAAAGGAAACTGGCAAGTTCATGTTTCGCTTTCATTCAGTGCCCTCACCCTTTGGCAGCCGTAAATGCAACTGATCCTGGGCTGAATTAAAAGGGCCTCTCAGGGGTCATTATTCTGTCTCCATTTCTAGGGTGTTGAATTTTTCTATAATTGAGATGTTTTTAAGGACCTCTAAGTGTGTTAGGTGAATAAGACAAATGGGAAACCCAATAAACAGGGGAGGGCTACAGCTCACTGCTTCTTAGCTACATGGGTAGTGTGCGCCAGGACACTGGTATTTAAGCGAACAGCCCCATTACCAAGCAAGTCGCCTGACCCCCCGGAGACTGCAGCTCCTCCTCTGTAAAACTGACAGAAATCCTCACTTTTTCAGGGTTGAGACAAAAAAAGGAAATTACATATGCAAAGAGGAGCGTCCTTCCTAAAGAGAGGCACGTTTATCCTCATTCCTCATCAATGGAGCAGTGGATCTGGTAGAAATTTGAGTATACATGCATGCATACATATATACACAATTATATGATGTGACCGCCTACAGACCCAGAACCTAGCTAGTGATAAACAGAGTAAACCGCCTTCATCAGTACCACAAATTCGGAAGAAGAGGTCGATCCAAGGAAATAGGATTAATAATGATTTATTTGTTTAGAACTGTAGCTTCTGTTTTATTGCTAATAACATGCAGTTTGCTTGTGTGTGCTTTGACCGGCCTTTGTACCTGTATTGGGAGGGTCCATTTTACATAATAAACAACTGAAAAGCATGACTTATGCTCCCTAAGAGCATGTAGGTTCAGATGGGCCATAAAAAGCATTTGCTGGTGGGGACAACACAGAGGTAGCCCAGGTTATAAATCAGGCTGGTATGTGGCTGCTGTAAAAGGAAGGGAGCCTGAACTTTAGGGTCGAATGAACCAGAGGCGGTTCCAGGCTCCGACCGTGTCTTTGCCATTAAAATGGGCTTGATGATGATATGTTTCCCAGGGTTCAACGCGATTAGGGCTCCTGATACACAATAATAGGACCTCAAAAAATGTGGTTCTCTCCCTGAACCTCCTTTAACTTTGACGTCTCTTACAGTATTGGATTCATGTTTTGCAAAGTAAAACCAGGCAATGCCCAACACAGCTCACCCCTCTTCTGTGTCCAGATGGATTCAGGCCCAGCCTGGAGGGCCCAGCATGACCCAGGCTGGCTTTGGTAGAGGTGGTAGTTGGGGGCCAGAAGGAGGTGGTCAGGCCCTTCATCCAGCCTCTGGGGATTGTGCTGTGATTCACAATCACAGTCACATCATATAATTGTGTATATATGTATGCATGCATGTATACTCAAATTTCTACCAGATCCGCTGCTCCATTGATAAGGAATGAGGACCACAGCAGGCCTCCTGGTCATTGCAGATCATAGCCAGGGTGTGGGGCTGGGCTCAAGAGATAGTCAGGCCCATAGTGTGCATCCCATGTTCAAGGCCACAGCCCCTTCCTCCCTAACACTTTCCACCTCTATTTTTAACACAAGCCAGCGCCCCTCTCCAGCTCCTTATCACTCAGTCCCATTCTGCTGTCGTTGTCCCACCCCAGAGATGCCTTCACTCCCATTCAAAATAATTTAAATAAAATGTTGCTACAAAGTGGAATATTATCTTTTGATGAATGTTTTTAAAGCCCTTTAGGTTTTCATGGTAATTTGCGATGTGAAATTATTTGGAGATAAGAGCCAAATTAGCTCTCGTATGCTGAGGTCGCTGTGTCCTGTTATCCATGTGAGCAGTGTTTAAATATAATCAGCCCTTAGACTAATGCAGCATAATTGTTCATTTGAAATAGCTTTTTTTTACTCCATTCAATGAGTCATTAAAATATTCAAGGGATAATGCAGTGAATTGGAAATGAATTTATCATATTATCGCATACGTACAGTAGTGCTTCAGGTAACTAAGGAGAAAAAGAGAGAGAGAAAGAGAGGGAGAGAGAGAGGAGATATGAATGCAAGGTATCTAGGCAGGAAAGGAGCCAGTACATATAAGAGTATGGTAAACAAAGCCTTTTAGTTGGTTTATGGCAAGCGTGTATAAAGAGGCTGACTAGGAGGAGTTGAAAAGAAAATGTTGTTCTTCGAGGAGATCTCTCTCTCTCTCTCTGCCTCTCTCTCTCTTTCTCTCTCTCTTTCTCTCTCTCTCCACTCTGAGATTCTGTGCTCCAACTCAGCTCTGCTGTTAACTTATTTTTATCAAATATGTTTATATCAGAAAGTCGTTATGGAAACAAATTCTGACATCCAGGAGAATTCCTGGATCTGGCAGAAAACACGCACTCTCTCTCTCTGTCTCTCTCTCTCTGTCACACACACACACACACACACACACACACACACACACACGACACCCCAAAGGGAGCAGCATAGTCTTGCTCACCCAACTCTACACTCAGTTCTGAGGGGACCAGAAGTGGTGCCTGGCTCCCCTTCAGGGAGAGAGCTATACAATGAATGGGACTGAGACCAACAGTCCAAATGCACCCTCGCCCTGACATGAAGAACCTGGGCATTGACTGTCTACTGAGCTTTGGTCACCTACCCCTGAGCAGGTGCTCTTAGGAAGGGTGGGGCCAGGGCTGTGGCTGGCAGCATCTTTGAGCATAGCGATCCTTTCTTGATCTCAGAAAGTTCTAACCATTTCTGTTGTTTACACCACACCAGAAAAATGTCTTCTGGTTACACTAATTTAAGAGGGATGGTGACCAGTGTGAGGAAAGCAGCTGGAATGGTGAGGCTCTGTAGAAACCGTATCAGTTCCGCGTCAGCCGGAAGTAGGGAAGGTTAGCCCAGTAGGGCAACCCCGGGAAGCATGGGAATGGACTGCCTTTGCAGCATTGAGGAAATCTCACTGGGAAGCAGAATCGAGACCATGAAGGGGCTCGGCGCCTATAGCACAGTGGTTATGGCGCCAGCCACATGCACTGAGGCTGGTGGGTTCGAAGCCGGCCCCGGTCAACTATACAACAATGACACCTGCAACAAAAAAATAGCCGGGCATTGTGGTGGGCGCCTGTAGTACCAGGTACTTGAGAGGCTGAGGCAAGAGAATTGCTTAAGCCCAAGAATTTGAGGTTGCTGTGAGCTATGAAGCCACAGCACTCTACTGAGGGTGACATAGTGAGACACTGTCTCAAAAAAAAAAAAAAAAAAAACACCACTGCGGGAAGTTTTACAAGGAAGCCAATTTTGACCCCACGTGTGGAAGAACTTTCGAAGAATTTGAACTGCCTAGGAACTGAGCATGTACCCCGTAAAGAATCAGGTTCATTATCCCTGAAAGTAATTATTCATGGGTGACCAAGAGAATTTCCTCACTAGATAGAAGGCTGGTGCAGGTGACCTGCAAGATGTGTCCCTTGGCACCTTCCAAAATGTCTCCACCTACCATTTCCTCTCCTGGCTGAGAAACACCCTCTGATACACAATAATAGGTTATAGTTATATCCATGTAGCATACTAGCAACAAGAAGAATTAAAGAAGAAAGAATAAAAAGAAAGGGAAGAGGAAGAAGAAAAACAAGAAACAGCATTTGTACACTGGACAAGTGGTGCCAAGCACTGTGCTGTCCACAAACATCTCACATTGTCCTTACAAAAGCCCTAAGAGGGAGGTCATAGAAACAGGACAACCGAGGCCCAGAGTGGGTAACAACTTAAGTGCCCGAGATGTCACAGTTGCTGGAGATTCTTGCCCAAACCCTACTCCTGGGGCCATATTGCCTGTCTAGAGTCCAGGCAGGTTCCTCACCCACTACCTAGGCTTAGCCCATGTGGCACCTTATATCAGGGCCAGATGTGGGTGCTAACAGGGAGTGGTGCTGTTTTAAGTGTGCGGTTGGTGGTCCCCCTGCCTTTAGCCATGCCCACCTCTGCCATGGCTCAGCCTTGGACCTGCCTCTTCAAGTGCAATGTGGAATTAGGAGGTTAATTCTTCCGCTTCCTATGAGCACAGCGTCTACCTCCCTGAGTTTGTCTCCTCACATGTGTACGGGGAGACTAACATCAATCTTGCAGGATTGTCAATGAGATGAAATTTGCGAAACGCCCAGCACACAGCATCGGGCACTTGTAGTTGCTACATGCATGCGGGTTCTCTGCTCCTTCCCCTTCTGTTACTCTAAATCCTCCAGGGGATGCTTAGATAGGGAGCATATGTCACTCTGGTGAGGCTGGACAGAGCCTGGCCAGGAGAACGAGCCGTCCATGAGGATAGCATTAAAAGACCTCGAGGGAAAAAAAGCCACCAGTGGGCATCAGGCTTAATAGGCAGGTGTCAGGACCGGCTGTTTGATTGCACTGCACTCAGCACTGTGGCTATTTAATAAAATAAAATACAAACAAATAAATAAATGATGAATATGCATTAGGAATTTAAAATGTGAGGATTCTGCTGCCCGGTTGGAAAGACAGGGCCAATATACAGGCAGTCATTAGAAAGCAATACCCAGTGGTTTGGAGTCAACTCTCTGTGGCGTCTTCAGACTCCGAGAGCTGGGTGAGTTGAGAGCAGCAAGGTGAGGCAGCTCCTCCTCCTCCCAGACTCTGGCTCAGATGTAGCCTCTGCTGAAAGGCTTATTCCAACACCCCCAGACTGAGTTAGTCAATCCTGCCTGTGCTCCTGCCACACCCAGGCAAACCTCAGTCAGCGCCTTTATTATTATATATGCATCTCTTTTCCCTCTGAGATTATGAGTTCTTGGAGAGCAGAAATGTATATTATCCATAGTATATCCCCAGGACTTAGTACAGCACCCAGAACATAGAAGGCCCTCCATAAATGTTGAATGAATATATGAATAAAGGCATGAAGAAAGGGAGGGAGGGAGGGAGGGAGGGATGGATGGATGGATGGATGCCATAGGTGGAGGATGGAAGGTGAGGGTGGTACCACTCTGGCATGACTTAGCAGTGGAGATAGGGGTTGACCTTGGCCTTGAATTAGGAGCAGGTCTAGAAAAGTCAGAGGATTGAAGAGATTGCATTTCAGTAAGAGAATAGCATAACTAAAAGCTCAACATTTGAATGGGGTGACAAAAGAATCATAAACATAAAATTAAAAGCCAAGATTAAAAGCCAAGTTAAAAGGCCGGCACAGTGGCTCCCAACTGTAGTCTTAACACCCTGGGAGGCTGAGGCAGTGAGCTCAGGAGTTCAAGACCAGCCTGACTAAGAGTGAGACCCCAGCTCTCCTAAAAATAGAAAAAACTAGCCATGCATTCTGGTGAGCACCTATAGTCCCAGCTATTCAGGAGACTGAGGCAGGAGGATCTCTTGAAGCCTGGAATCTGAGGTTGCTATGAGCTAGGCTGACACTTCAGCACTCTAGCCTGGGGAACAGAGTGAGACTCTGTCTCAAAAAAAAACCAAGTTAATTGAAATCCTATCACTTGTATCTAGATTATTAATTGCAAAATCTACTAACTGGTTCCCCTCCTAGAATCTTCCTACAAAAGTATCGATCTTTCCTTCATGAGATGATTGTTCTAAAATCTAAATGGATCACGTTACTTTCCTATTTGAAGCCCTGTAGTGACTCCCCCTTCTGGGAACAGAGTCCCATCTCCCTAGAAAGCCAGTTCAAGGCCTTTGTTCTTCCCTTGCTTCTCCCCCAGCCTTGGGTCTCCTGCTTATCTACTTGTGGGGTCCCAAACCTTTTTGGCTGTCAGAGACCGCTGTGGAGCAAATATGCTCTCTCCCCTCTTCCTAAAAGCCCATCTGCAATTTGCAAACACAGAGTTACTTTAAATGAGTTAAGATCTCCAGGTGACTTATACCTTTTAGGTCCAGAAAGAGCTTAGATTTGCAATCATGAAATCATTTCCAGAAAATAGGAAAGGAAAATGTGGATTCTTGAATTTTGGCTGGTGAGTGTAACATTAATCCTCATCAAAATTCAAAACCGTTTAATAAGCAGATGGTCTGAGACAACACAGAAAAAAACAGTGAACATTAGGAGTCAGCATAGGGTCACCAAAAACAAGTCACACCTGACCACCCAGGTTTCTTTGTTGGTAAATGCACTCATCCTTTGAACCAGCACAAAACTGTCTTTAAGCACAGCACAACTTGGTGCAAAACATCAGACCAAGTTAATCATAGTAACCTTGTGGGCAAGGGGAGAAGATAGGACTTCAAAGACTGTTGTATTAGGTGATTTCATGGCTTACTAACAGATCAGTCCTAAAGTTTGTCACTGGTGACCTGCCACAAGCTTCTGGCATGGCCTCACCTTGTTCATTATGTTTATTGATAGCATGCTTACACAACGTTTCAAGGAATAGCTCACATGATGGGTAACACAAAACAGTTAATTTTGGCAAATCAGAAGGATGTGCTTGCATTGAAAAAATTGAATTTAATGGGGATTAGTCTAAAGTTCTATATTTAGATTCCAAACCAAGTGCACACATAAAGAAAGGGGAAGATCTGGCATGTCAGAGGTTCATGAGGGGAAAAGATCAAGAGGAGTTTTAGTTTGTTTTTAAGCTAATTTTAATCTAAATTTTAAGCTAGTAATAGAACGTCAAACCATAATGCGGGAGTTAAGGCAGTTAACATAATCTTAGTTTCTATCAGTAGAAGTAGAGGCAGTGATCATTGAAGAGTTACAACTTTCCTTTCTGTGGGTCAGTCAGACCACCTCATTCATTCATTTAGCATGTGCTAAGCACATCTTAGGTAATAGGTTTCATTCAGGTACTGCAGATCAAAAGGTCATAGGATAGAATCCCTTCTGTAAGGAATCACTGACTGGTGAGGGGGATGGAGGAGAAGATCAGAGACTCCAGCACAGTGGAGAGCACAGGATGGAGTTGTCTCAAGAGCCATGGAGAAGGTGGGAAGATTCCCCAGGGGAGGCCATCTGTGAACAAATTCACCAGGGGCCAGTGAGACGAGGGTATCTGGGCAGAGGCAAAAGCAGGAAAGAGCTGGGTGTGTTCCAGAAACAGGAAGGGACTTCTCTGGCTGGAGCAGAGTGGCCAAGGGGAAGGAGATGCTTTTTAAGGTTCCCAGGGTGGCCAGGAAGAAGGGCAGTCTAGCCCTGGACTGTTAGAATCACCTGAGAAACCACAGAACCAAGCAGTTAACTGGGACTCTCTGGGGGTGGAGTCCAGGCCTGGTTACTGTTAAGGCTCCTCAGGGGATGCAAACTGGGTGGTGGGGTGGGAACAAGGAGTTGTGTTCAATGGACCTAAAATTTCAGTTATAGAAGATGTTTGAGTCCCAGAGACCCACTGTGTGGCATTGTGCCTATAGTTAGCAACACTGTACCGTACACTTAAGAGCTGGTAAAAAGGATAGACCTCATGTTATATGTCCTCATCACATTAAAAAAGAATTTTTTAACATGCACCAGAGTTGAATAACCGCCAAAGCAGGCCTTTATGCAGGCCTGAGTGAGGGGTTTGGCAGGTGGACTATGGGAGGACTTTAAGCAAGGGGTATAAACTGCCTTGTGTTTTTAAAAAAATCATTCTGACTGCTGTGAGGGGTTGGGGCAGCAGATAGCTGATAGAAGCCATTTTGTTCCTCGGGGACAGATGGCATGGCTTGTGCCAAAGTGAGAGCAGTGGCCATGCAGAGGACAGCCTCGGGGAACCCAGAGGACGTGCTGGTGGATTAGATGTGGAGGGTGAAGCACGGCTGGAGGATGGCCCCTGGATGGGGCCTGAAGCCTTTACTGAGAGGGGACAGTAGAGGGCAGGCAGGTTAGGAGACAGGTGTCTAATCCTCTGTCTTAGACATGTTCATTCAGAGACTCCTTTTAGGCCCCTGGATAGAGATTTCAAGTAAGAGATTGAAGTGAGTTTTGAACTCCTAGGAGAAGACAGGACAGGAGGCCTGGCTTTGGGATGTGCACGTGGTATTTAAGGCCAAGATGTTCAAGGAGAAGCCATCCTGCCAGGGCAAGAGGTTGGACTATATTGGCTGTCAGCTGCCAGAACTTTGTCAATGACCCTGACCCTGGACCATCCAGAGCAGAGCCAGGAAGGGTCGGCTCTGTTTAGCAGGGGACTGGGGCAATACTTTGGGGCCAGAATTCTGAAGGTCACTTGTCAGCCAGGTGACACTGCTCCTGTCTCTGCCCCACTGTGAATCTCTATTATCCCATCTGCAAACGGAGCCAGGTAAGGTAGATTCTAGTGATAAGGCCAAGCTCTGACGGTTTGCAATTCCATACTCGATCCTCCACTAAGCAGCCCCCACCCTTTCTTTCTGCCGAAATGTTGTTCCTAGGCACAGCACGCTCCCCTGGGCCTCAGAACACATCAAACGAGCTCAAAGTTCCACCCAGTTCCCCGTGTGCTGGCTCTCCCAGTTAGCAAAGTGTTTCAGAGCACCAGCGAGAGTGGCTTTATTAGAGGGAGTCATTGGAAGTCACTCCCATTTATTTTAAAAGGTAAATTGTGCACTGGAGCTTTATTAGTAGTAACACCTGCCTGAGACCCACTTCCCTAATGATTTGCAACCATCAGTCAGGACTTGTGTCAGGTCGGCCTTGCAAATCTCAGCCACAGACCACAGAAGACTGGAGTGGGCCACTGAGCGGGGCGAGGCCTAGACGTCTCTCATTTCAGGGAGTCAGCCAGCAGCCTTCTGCAGACGCTGGAGGAGGACGAGCCCTAGGGCAGGGGGTGAGTTAGTGGGCAGCTGCAGGAATCCAGGCGTGCAGGGGTGAGAGACGGGCTTAGCATGGGGACAGCAGGATGGGGAGGAAGGCCCAGGGGCTTCCTGGGGCTCTCTGCCCGCCTCCTCCCAGAAAGACCACAGAGGAGCTGGTGTGGAGAGATCAGAGGCTGAAGACCACATAGTCGGTGGCCCATAGGGGACAGAGCAACATTCTCCTCCCACAGGGGCTTTGCTGCTTCCCAGAGAGATGAGGAGGAGGAAACCATAGTCCAGAGCCCTCAGGAAGAATCTGGAGACTCTGCCTGGGAGTGGAGGGAGGGGCCCTAAGGAGGGACTTAGGGTAGAAGGACAGATGCCCAGAGCTCCCTGAGCCACTGGCCTGTCACACCCTTGGCTAAGAATTGGCTTTTTCCTTTCAAAGAGCGTGGAAGTCACTGTTTTCTTGTCTCAGTTGATGAACAGATTCTGGGTGGCAGGAGTCACCATAGAAACAGGTGCTATCTTAAGCAAATGAGCCTTATTAACCTTAAGAGTGGTGGAGTTTTCACAAGATTGCACATATAGGGTAGGAGGGAGAGCGGAGTTTGTGGGGGGAGGGCCGCGGTGGCTGGGAGCCTTCTAGCTGTGGATGTGTGCATGGGTGTGCGTGTGTGCGTGTGTGTGTGTGCATGTGTGCACTGCATGTGTGTGGATGCCCAGTCACATGTCCTTTTGCAAAAGCACTTCCCAGGGATGAGCTCAGGTGCTGCCCTTTCCCTAAGAAATACACACTTCTTCCAAAGAAACCTCCATCTCCTTAGGAACTGGCCTCAAGGTAGCAGAGGCCAAGAGCCCCGCTGCAACCTTTAACTCTTCTGCTCCTGTTTGCAGTCCCTGCGTGTCCCCACCTGTCTGTATCAAGAACAGGCACCTCCCTGAGGACCTGCAGGCCAGGAAGCACAGTCCCCTGTGCTCCCAGAGGCAGTAAGGCGCAGTAGTAGGTGCAGGGATACTGATGTCAGGTAGACCTGCGTCCACACGGCCGCTCCTTGACTCTGAATAGTGACCTGCCTCTCTGAGCCCAGATCTGTCAGGTGCAAAAGCACCACATACCTCCCAGGGCGGATGTGAGACATTAATGAGATCATGCGTGTTGACACGGAGTGTCTTCCCCCCTCCACGCTGTGACCAGCCTTTCTGGGATGAGGAGGAGGCTCTCAGGGACAGCTGTGGCTTAAAGTTTGCTAGAACCCTCAGTGTCCATCTTTCCCCAGTATGATCTCTCTGCTCGATAGATTTCTACCAGTACATGAGTACTGTGCTCTGCTAGGTCCTGAGGGAGGCAGAGAGGAAGGTTAGGGCCCTTGGGGAGGTCAAATGGGCAGGAGGGATGTGGGAGAGGCAGAGTTGGGTGCAGCCTGGAAGGCGAGTAGGATTAGGGTAGGCAGGGAGGAGAGTGTCCAAGGAAAGGAGCCTAAATTTGTCTCTAGGGGCAAAGGCATGCAGCCTCTGGACTGTTCCTAGGTTAGGAAGGGGTTGAGAAGAGAAACCTGCATTCTCCCACAGGCCCCAGGAGCTGTGCACGCAGCTCAGGAGGTAGGTCTGCCGCCTCTCCAGCCTCCCTGGGCAGGCCGCTCAACTCCAGTTTTCATATCCCTTGCTCCAGAGAGGCTCTAACTCCAGGGAAAAAACCTGAACTCTCCTTCCAGGGGCTCTGAGGAATAGTTCTGTAAGGCCTGCCACGCCCACCCTGCAGTCTGAGGTGCACTTTGCCTGGCAAGACGAGATGGAGCCTGCCTACCCAGAGACTGTCCCCAGGAAGTCACCACGCAAGAAAGGCTTCTATTTCCCTTTGCCATGAAGAGTAGAGTCACAACACAAGCCGGAGGGTGGCACGGGGTTGACAGCACAGTTGAAGGACTCTTCCCTGTATCACAGCTTTCTAGACCTTAGAGCTGGAGTGGCCCTGAGATTCATCTGGTCCTACTCCTCTATTTTACAAATGAAGAAACTGAGGCCCAAGGTCATACAAGCATGTTGGTACAGAGGGTGAACCAGAACTGAGGTGTCCCAACTTTTAGTTCTACTGTTCTCTCTGTTTCCTGCCCTGACCCTCCTGAATGAGAAAAGCTGCCACCCAGCCTCTGGCCAGCAGGCCTGGGGTAGTCACTGGGTGATTAACCACGTCCCCAGGGACTCCAAGACACAGCAAACATCACAGGGTCAGGCTAAACTGAAGAAGAAAGGAAAAGTTCATCATGGACTGCTCAGCTCTTAACCTCTTCTCTCTTTTAAAATCAAGACCCTGAACCCCATAAATGCATCAATGTACAAAGTTATGATTTAATAAAAAAAATTTAAAAATCAGCCTACAAAAACCAATAGCATTTCTCATACAATCAATAACCAACTAGAAAATATAATTAAAAATAAAATACTATTCATTAAAAAAAAAAAAAGATTTGACATTTGGTGAGCCTAATCTGGCCTTTGCCAAGGACTGCAATTTTAGAGATTCTAGAAAAGTTCTCCCAATCCACCCATCCCCAGCTCTCAAATTATCTTCCTCTTTGGTTTTATAGGTACCTAAAATTCCTCACTAGCAGGGAAACATCATAACACAGTTGAGGGTAAAGCTGAAAGGGCTACCCATGGTGGGGAGACTGGCTTACGCCTCACACTGGAAGCAATAGGAAAGGATATTGGAATGTTGGCTGGGCCACTCAGAGGCAAACAGGATCAGAGGCCAACTGGGCACTGAAGGAAGGTGAGAGGGTGGAGAGGCAGAAGGGGAGGGTCAGAGGAAAGGAGCAGAATCTCACTCTACCTTTGTCTCCAGGTAACATCCACGTTCTTTCCTCTAAACCATCTATCCCCAAACCTGAGGCTGTTTTCCTGTATTTTTATTATACCCAGGTTTTAACATATAGCCATGACTCAGTAATGACACAGATAGATCAGTGCCATTGCGAGAAGCTTTATTACTCACAGTTCTCAAGAGAAAGAGGCCTGCGAGGCCATGCCACACCAAGCTGCACGGGGAAATGCCAGGAAGCAGGAAGCAGAGGACAGCATGGCCTGAAGCCTTGATGTCTTTATTGTGGTTTCCATAGAAGGAAAAGGGGGACAGAACAAGGTCAGCAAATTTGCACGTGCTCAGGATCAGCTAGTTTGCATAATGTTGGCAGGGCTCTGGGCTATAGGAATGGCTTCTAGTCATCTGGGACTTAGCCCTGGGGTGCTTTATGGCAGGGAGAATATAGGTTTGGTGTGTGAGTTACATAAAGGAGGTGGTTGGTGGGATGGGTTCTAGATTGCTTGGTTTGCAAGGAGGGTGTTGGCAGGCAAGTTGTTTACTATCTCTAGGAATTAACCAGGCCTGGGAGGGGTAGTCTCTCCAGAATTAACAAGGCTTCAGGATATCAAGACATCATAAAATACAGAAAATAAAAAACATGATGAATATATCTAGAACCACCTTCTATCCAAATACTGCTCTGTTTTGAAAGTTTTGCTCAGCTTGCTTTATTTACTGTGTTCTGAATGGATCAATAAACAGTGGTATATGTATACCATGGAATATTATGCAGCCTTAAAAAGATGGAGACTTTACCTCTTTTATGTTTACGCAGATGGAGCTGGAACATATTCTTCTTAGTAAAGTATCTCAAGAATGGAAGAAAAAGTATCCAATGTACTCAATACTATTATGAAACAAATATATAATCACCCACGCTTTCATACGAATGATAAAACACAACTATGGCCCAGGATGAAGGAGGGAAGGGGGAGAGGGGAGAAGGGAGACCGGGTAGGGGGGAGGATAATCAATGGGACCTCACCTATGATGCATATTGCAAAGGTACATATCAAATCTATTAAGAGTAGAGTATAAATGTCTTAACATAATAAGTAAGTGAGGTAAAGGCTATGTTAACCAGTTTGATGTAAGCATTCTAAATTGTATATAAAATCAGCACATTGTATCCCATAAATGCATTAATGTACACAGTTATGATTTAATAAAAATTGTTAAAAGAAAAAGAATAAAATACAAAAAAGAAGAAAAAAGTTCTGTTCAGAATCCCCGTTGTCCTTAGGACTCCAGGCCGTCTCCCTTTCTCTGCCACCCACCCTCAGCACTCAGTCTGTGCCGCACAATTTAGCACCTGATTCCACACTGCCTTGTTTCCTAGCTGTCCCAGGGCACCTGCCCTAGTTTCTCAGTCCCTTGGGAAGACTCTGCTTGCCTCCCTCCTGCACTGGTGCATGTCCAGCCCTATCCCCAGAGCACCACCATGTTTGCTGGCATCAGCCCTTCCCCGCTGCCATCCTGTACCTACTCTGTCTGACCCCCTCACCTTTCATACGTTTGTCTCCTTGGCTCAGCTGTCCCACCATACACTGCATCATTGTCCCTCTCATGGACAATAGCAAGACTTTTCCTCCAATACTCCCTTCCTTGTGATCACATGGACCCCACAGCAGTCTGCCAATGCCTCTTCCAACAAACACACACCTCTACTGACTGACCACCACTTCTGCTCACCACCACCAATTTATTCCTACCTACAGACCTCTTCTCTTCCCATCTCATTCCCAAAATGTCCTTTCCCTTCTTCTCTTCCAAAACTAGGTTCTTTCCAATGTTCAGACTCCACTTAAAGGCCACATCACTTTCAGAATGATATTGAAGGCTTCTATCCAGGAGTTCACTGACTGAGTCAAATTGTTCAGATCCCTGGACCTGTGTCTTCCCAGGTAGAATGCAGAGCTGGCCAGCATGGCCACTGAAGCCCCTTTTGGCTCCAACCATGTGGGTTGCTGACATTCTCTAGAAAGTTGTTCCTTGAATATGGCAAGTATTTCTTTGTAGGCAGCAAATAGGCAAAGAATAGGGCTTTTACATCTGGCTGATCTTCTCCCCAGAGCCTTCTTAGCTGCTGATGGTTGACCATGCTGTTTATCTAATAGCAAGAGACAATTACTCAACTCAGCAATGATTTACTAAGCACAGCCTCTGCCTTCAGCTCTCTGTTGGTCAGTGTGGGAGGGAGGGGCTCTAGAAGGATTAAATTAAATTCTTTCCTTCAATAAACTCAAAATTTAGTGGGGAAATGAATTATACACACAAACACACAGGCACACACATATACCATGTGAGTCTTGCCAAGGGATCGGGGTGAATCTGTAGGTTAAAGAGCCTAGTATTCAGACCAACATGAATCACTGCTTTTAACCTCTATTTTGGATTTTCCAACCTTAGACTCTTAAGTGTCTATACAACACAACACAATACAACAACGTGAAGCCATCCATAAACATTGAGTGTCCACCATATGGCAGGACATTGCCCTGGATCCTTTAGCTTGGAGATCATACCCTTGAGATTTATTCAATAGTACTCAAATTTTAAATATTCCCACCTTGTTCTCCTCTTAACCATAGAAATGCCCAGAAATTTCCACATTTCAGCATACAAACCATACTTCCTGAACTATTCTTGACACTTAGAAGCATAAACAAATCTAATCTGTGCATGTTGATTTGGGGTTCACAAAGTATGGTATATTCATTTATATTTTATACTGATAAATGATGTAAAATATTGGCAAATGTGAGGAATTTGAATGAAAAAACTTTCATGGAGAATATGAAAGACTTGAATATTTGGAGAAACACATCATAGGTTTATAAATCCATATGCTCCAAATTAATTTTCCCATGTGTACCTTGTTGATTTAAAAAAGGGATTTTTATTGTAATTTGACAAAATGATTTTTATTGAAACTTCAGGTGATTCCGAAGTGAACCCTGGAAGGGAAGGAGAACCCATAAGGAAAATTTGAGAAATTTTGGTAAAAGAGGACTAATAAGGGAAGATGGGTAGGAAGGGGTACCTGTCCTTTTAGATATTAATAGACGTTATAAAACTACAATAATTTAAAAAATATGGTGCTGGTGAGAGAATACACAGATATGTCACTGGAACAGATTGGAACTAAAACAGGTTAAAATACATACTCAGGGTGTGACAAAGGAGTCTTTTCAAAACAGAAAAGGATTGATTATTCCATAAATGATTTGGGATGATTACCTATCCACTTAGGAAAAAAATAAATATTAAACCTCTTTCTTATAGTATAATAAAAATAAATTCTAAGAGGATTAGATAGTTAAATGTTACTTTTTGATGTTAAAAATTTATTTTTATTCAGCCATTAAAAAAATGGAGACTTTATAGCCTTTGTATTAACCTGGACGGAAGTGGAACACATTATTCTTAGTAAAGCATCACAAGAATGGAGAAGCATGAATCCTATGTACTCAATTTTGATATGAGGACAATTAATGACATGGTTGGGGTGGGGGAAGGGGAGAGCAGAGAAAGAAAGAAGGAGGGGTGGGGAAAGGAAGAGCAGAGAGAGAGAAGGAGGGAGGGGGTGGGGTCTTGGTGTGTGCCACACCTTTTGGGGGCAAGACACAATTATAAGCGGGACTTTCCCTAACAAATGTAATCAGTGTAACCTGGTTCCTTGTACCCTCAATGAATCCCCAACAAAAAAAAAATTAAGTGCTAAAAATTAAACCATAAGAGAATCAAGAGAAAATAGATATTAATATTTCTCTGATCTCAATATAGGATAAAAACCTCTTTATATATACATTTATATATATGCAAAGGCAGAAGTGAAATAATTGGCCAATCTGACCTCATCCACCCTTCAAACTTTGACAAATAAAAACCTCTAAAGATAAAATTAAAAAGCAATCAACACGTCGAAAGAAATGTGATATATATGACAAAGGGTTACAGTCCTTAATATGTAGGTACTTACAAATCAAGATGATAATAATTGTGTGGAAGGAGTAAAGGAAATAAAGCAGTTTGTAAAGTTCTTAGGGCAGTGCCTGGCATATAGGAAACAAATGTTTGCTGTTATTTTTAATCAATAGAAAAATAATAAATAGAAAAAGGGACAGAGGCCAGGAACAGTGGCTCATACCTGTAATTCTAACACTCTAGGAGGCCAAGGCTAGAGGCACTACCCATTGTAGACGGAGAGTTCAACATAAGACCACTTGAGCTCAGGAGTTCAAGACCAGCCTGAGCAAAAGCAAGACCCCTATCTCTACTAAAAAAAATAGAAAAGTTAGCCAGGCATTGTGGTGGGTGCCTATAGTCCCAGCTACTTGGGAAGCTGAGGCAGGAAAATTGCTTAAATACAGGAATTTGAAGTTGCTGTGAGCTATAATGATGCCAGGGCACTCCAGTCTGGGCAACAGAGTGAGACTGTCTCAAAAAAAGAAAATGGGGTAGAGGACACGAATATGAAATTATTTAAAAAGAAATACAATATAAGCATATGAAAAATGAAAATCTACACTGGCAGTTAGAAATACAAATAAGAAATTATTGCTACCTCTTCCTAACCCACTCTGACTGTGGCCATTAAATTGGTGATATTTGGGTTTTGTTTTATTTTATTTAAAAAATACACAAAATAATGCCCTCTCACATAGTACTAGTGGGAGTGTAAATTGGAAAACAAAAAGCCCTTTTGCAAGGTTATTTGGCTGTATGTATCCGATGTTGAGTGCCTTTAAGATGTATATAGCCTTTAGCCAATAATTTCCTTCTAGAAATTTATACAAAAAGTGATATCTATCAACATAAGACAGGACATATTATGTATTAGACAATTAATAAGGAAATTATAATGGATGTGAGCAACAATTTATCCACAATGCTGTTCATCACTATGTTGCTTGTAATAGTGAAAACATCAGAAGTCACCAATCCATGGGTGAAGGGAGGGTAATTGGTGGGGCCACACCTACGGTGCATCTTAGAAGCGTACGGGTGAAACTTACTAAATGCAGAACACAAATGTCTTCATACAATAACTAAGAAAATGCCATGAAGGCTATGTTAAACAGTTTGATGAAAACGTTTCAGATTGCATATGAAACCAGGACATTGTACCCCTTGATTGTACTAATGTGCTCAGCTATGATTCAATAATTAAAAAAAAAAAAAAGAAGAAGTCACCAATCCAGCAAGAGAGAATTGGCAAATTTATGGTATGTAGAATATTATACAGCTATTAAAATGATTGACGATAAATACAGAAGGGCATCAGTAAAATAACTGTGCCAAATTGTTACATGAAAAGGGAAAGCAAAAAAAAAAAAATAAAAAATAAAAAAAGGGAAAGCAAATGAAAAATAATTAAGTAGAGCACAACCCATTTTTGTTAAATGGGGAAAAGAAACTGGAAGTTGTCTGCACCAAAATGTTCATAGTAATTATTATGTGGGTAGTAGGCTTATGAGTGATTTTTATACTCTATTTTGGGCTTTTTAAAGCTATTTTTCTAAATTTTCTATAATATGTATTATTTTATAATCCAATTTTTAAATGCTACTTAAAAATTAAATTACAGGGCAAGAGAATATGATCATCACAGCTATTGGTAGGAGGAGATGTAAAGAGAATTAGGTAAGGTCCCTGATGCAGGGAGTCTGAGTTTCCTTTGGGAGCATTTGAACATCACCTCTGCTGAGGAGCCCTGAGAGCCGCCCTACTCGGCCATCCACCCACTGCCATGCCCCTACAAGCACCCTATGCATACCTCAGCCACACTCCGGGTGCTCCACTCACAATTACATTTGCTTACCAACTGAGTCCTGATGGGCAGAGCCAGGGTCCCTTACCTGCACATCAGTAGAAATTCCCTGACTGTTCTTTGAAAGAGCAATAAACACTTAGAACAAAAAACAATACCTACTGGGCGGCGCCTGTGGCTCAGTGAGTAGGGCACCGGCCCCATATACCGAGGGTGGCGGGTTCAGGCCCGGCCCCGGCCAAACTGCATCGAAAAATAGTGCCTGTAGTCCCAGCTACTTGGGAGGCTGAGGCAAGAGAATCGCTTAAGCCCAAGAGTTTGAGGTTGCTGTGAGCTGTGACACCACGGCACTCTACCAAGGGTGACATAGTGATACTCTGTCTCAAAAAAAAAAAAAAAGAAAGAAAAAGAAAACCCAATACCTATCAAAATAAGGCAGCACAGTTAAGTGCTGGGTGAGTCACAAAACAGCAGGATGAGCTCACGAGAGGAATCTGGTTGTGATTGGGATGAGCAGAGAAGGCTCTATGAAGGAGGAAGGCCCTGGGAATCACCCAGAGGCATGGAGAGGACGTGACCTAGGACGTGACCAGGTATCCCCGTGGGGTAAGGACATAAGAAAGTCACAAAGGAGAGATTCCACCAACCCTCCCGCCCCCAGCTCACTCATCTCCACCTTTACAGGTGCAAAGCCCTCTAGCCTTTTGGCTGGGAACCCTGGTGCCACTTTTGCTTACCACTGTCACACTCAGCTGGTGTCTCCCCTGCACGAAGGGAACACCGATCTGTTGGCGTAGCTTTCAGTCTCTGTGACTGTCCAGACAGACTTCCTCACATTTGTCAGAAACCTCACGTGAAGAGTCCAGTGGATTTAAACGTTAGCTCCCTAACTCAAGAGCTTGTCCGACTTGTTTATTACTGCTTTCTGCCCATAGCCTAGCACGGTGTTTAATGAATAGTGAGTTCTTATTAAATGTTTGTTGAATACATTAAATATGAGAACTTAAATATTGGCTTACAGGATCTGCACCGTTTTACACATATATGGGATGAATATATATACACTTCTGTGGCTGCCTTGTGAATATGCAATATGTGTTTGTACGTAAGATATGTAGAGGACCCTAAAATGAATGTGCACGCGTGCGCACACGCACACAGGCACGCACAAACACACAGTTTGGGAAAATAGCAAAAGGAGAAGCCCACAGCTTTCTCAGGAGCCGATCGCATCCTTTGAGAATAGGATCCAATAAAATAGAATTTGGATGGTGTCACAAATAAATTTGCCTTTCTAAAAGCTCCCAAATTAAAATTTGAGAGAGGGTTGAGCACGAAGACAAGATGGCAATGAGCAGATAGGAATTGCTTTATTTGTGCGGCTCAAAACTCTCTGCACCATTTGGGGGCAAGGAAAGGAAGCCGCAGGTGAGGGAAGGGAAGATAAACCGTGCCGGGCTTGTCTGAACTTGGCCGCCTCCTGGCCCTGCTCTGCTCCCCAGCCCCAGCTCTCCAGGAGCTGCTGGACAAGGCAGCCCCTCCCCTCCCACACGCAGAAGCCTGAGGAATCCAGCTTTCTCCGTGTGCATGGCTCGGGAGGTCAGTTGTCTGCGTGGAGGCAGCCCTTTCGGTTAAAGATGCCTGTGACATTACTCCATTCGGCCGTCTATTCTGCTGGCCCTCTGACCGATCGCAGGGCGCTGGCTGCCCCCCATAAAAAAAGTCAAAGCCATCATATTGTTCCAACATCTTAAGCCCTGGGCAAGGGCGGGGGGTGGTCCCTGCATGTCCCTGTCACTCACAGATCCCAGCGCAGCATGCTAAAGACTGTATTTAAGAGACATATAAACAGTTTGATCTTTAAAGTACCCTGGATGCATAATATCTATACATAGTTCCTGAATTTTTCTTCTAAAAACAATTAGCCAAAAAGCCCTTTTTATATGATATTTGCAACTACACTGACAGTAACAGCAATTAAACCCCGTCTGTTTGCTGAGAAGGGAGCCAACTCTCCGTTTCTCCAGAAGCCTGTAAAATGTACAAATTCGGAACTAGAACACTAAGCCTTCAGAGGTAGCCACAAGACCCTCCAAGGTCAGGCCCTAGCTTCTGACTCCTCCTCAACCCCACGTGATCCCGCCCTCCCAAGCAGCTTCAGCAACCCTGAAATATCCCATGTTTTCTGCCACCACGAAGCCTTTGCCATGCTGGGGGCGCCCTGCCTGGGATGTCTTCCTCCCACCGTACATATTTCAAGGAAGGGTTCAAATCCACCCCTGATGTGTATGGGCTTCCTGGTGTACCTCCATCACAAATAGTTAGGTCCCCTAAACAGGGTCTCTTGCCATCCCCTGACTTCCTGTAATTGCCTTTCAGGAGGGGTTTCCATGCTGCCTGGGTATAGTCAGTCCTCCAAGTCTCTGCTTCCCTGCCAGACTGTAACCTCCTTAAGGGCAAAATTCCATCTAGAGCTCTGCAGCTGAGTATATGATCAGTAAATGAATGAGTGAGTGAATGAAGCCCTTACAATGGTCAAAGGCTGACAGAGGAGGCTAACAGGCCTCCTGAACTGAGGACTTGCTCCAGGGCTGAGAGTTAAAGGCAAGGAAAGGGTTATGAGCTGTGAGATCTGCTAGGAGCCTCTTGCAATAGTGTAGGCAAGGGATGCTAGAGGGTCCATGGTGGCCAGCAGGTCTGAGGCCAGAGAAGAGGCAGGGAACTCCTCGTCCTGGAAGGCCAGGCCCGATACCCTCTCCTTGGGTTAGAAAGAGGGCTGTAGCAGGACCCCACCAACATGGACAGCAGGGCACCTGAAGTGGCCCCTGTCCCCCCACAATTGAGCACAGGGAAAATGCAGCCCTGCCTTTGCACTGGGGAGGTAGCAGACTGGGAAGAGGAGAAAAACCTTATTTTGAAGAAAGAGAATTATGTCTCTCAATGCACCCAGGAAAATGAGGATATATTCTTAGGGAAGACAGTGAAACCTAGCTCTGGGTCCCTGCAGCCTCATCAGAGGACTTAGGAATAGAGTCACCTCAAAAGTATCGGTGGGGTCTCTCTGAAGGACAGTAACCTGTTAGCACAAACTGGAGGTTGGGGGCCCGACTGGCAGAGCCGGCACCCACCCCCATCCCTGAGGAGCCATACTGTCCTAGGCGTTCCACGAAGCTCAAATTTCTTCCTCTGAAAATTGAGGAGGTTGAGTCCAATGATCTTTAGGGCACTTTCCACTTCTAAAATCCTACAGTTTCCCGATTTGTCCACTTCCTCGACTCCCTGGCAGCCTCCTCTCCATCCTAATGACTTGAAAATCCACATGAATGCTCAGCGCATAACTTTGTCTCTCTGTTTCATTTTTTAGTTACATTATTCCAGATAATACTCTTCCTGCTTGCCAAGAAGAGAAAAAAATGACATTAATTAAAGATTTGGTCTGTGTCCTAATCAAAAATTTTGAAAATGAATGTATCATACTGTACATTCTGTAATGTAGCCTGCTTTTTCACTTAGCAATATATCATTAACATTTTCCCATGTCAACACATAATCTTCCAAACCATGATTTTTAGTCAGAAGTAGTTTACCATATGGATGTACTATAATTTACTCAGCCAATCCTTTACTATTGGACATTAGGTTGTGTCTATTTTTTTTTTTTTTATATTATCACCAACGCTACAATGAACAAAGTTGTGAATATACAGCTCTTCATTCACCTCTGTGGTGATTTTCTCAGAAAAAATTCTCAGGGGTCAAAGGTTTTGCATATTCAAAGGCTTTTTGGTCCATGTTACTAAAATACCATCCAGAATTTAGAATTTCCATCAATTTAGAATCCTACCAATAGCATATGTATAACCATCAGGACAACTATATTTTAGAGTTGACAGGAGACCTAGCAAGGCTGTGGTCCAGCCTCTCCATGCTACAGAAAGGGAAATTGAGGCCTGGGGTGCAGGGGAATTAGGTATTTGTCCTGGGCATTCTTCACCAGCATGGGAACTGCTTCTGTCCCCACCCAGCCTGCCAACCTCAGTCCTTCCTGATACAACTCAATGCTCTGGAAACTTCCCCTTCCCTTATGGTGCCCCCACTTCTCACTGGTCTTTACAGCCACATGCTTCCTCCAAAGAGCAGGCTACACATGCAATTTCTACTCTTCCCTTCCCAATTTATCTGCTCCCTGCTGAACCTGTTCCTGCTCTGGCCCTCTTGAGGCCACCTCTGATGGAAGCCCATGGGTTCTCATCCCTGGGGACATCTCTGTGACAGTTAGATGCTGCCTCCCACTGTGAAGCCCTCTCCTCCCTTGGCTGCCAGGATCATCCCCCCAGCCCCAACACAGGCCAGGCCCCTCAGTCTCCTTCATGGATTCCCTCCCTCCAAGTGAACTTCTTGCTTGTTCAAGAAGCTTCTTGCTTCTTGCTCCTGGGATTCCTTTCTCATTATACTTTCCCAGGATGCTCTCATTCATTCCCAAAGGCTTGAGCCACACCCATGTTCCCTCCGCCAAGCTCCAGGCCTACAGACCTATTACACACCTCTCCTAGATGCTCTGCAGGCCCATGCCCAGTGCACATTGAAAACAAAACTAGCTCAGCGCCTCCCATCCCAGCCCTCATTCCTGCCCCCTCTCCTGCCTAGAGCATCTTTTAAGGTTGAGCCGAAATATTTCACCCTTCACAAGGCCTCCCTGGGACCTTCCTTTTGGGCAGCAGGAGTCCCCTCAAGTCTAGCAAACTACCATCACTCCTACATTCCTCCATCATGGAACTCGGCAGAGTAGAGCAGTTAGTCATAGCTGTAGGAGTTTAATGTGTTTGTTGACTGCACAGCAGTAATGGTGAAGACCAAGGAGAGGGTATGGATGCCATGAAAACAAAACTCCCCTGTCAAAATGCTACTACCCCCCCCACCTTATCTATCATCCGCCAATTCCTAGAGCTGAAAAATGTCCCTGGGGAAAGATCAGTCTGAGATGTTAAGACCCATTGTAATTCTTGCCCCCTGACCACTGCTCCAGAGCAAAGTCTTCGTGTATCAATCCTGATTGATAAATCTAACAACAGATCCCAGCTCTCTGCTCCACCCTCTGTATCTTATTCTTTGAGAAAAATACCACCCGCTCCCCATCTGTGCAAATCCTACAGGTGTCTGGGGCGTGTTCCTGGAGGAATTCATCCCTGAAGACTTCTCCCCTGCCCAGACATTAGAACGCTCATCAGGACTCTCCAGGCATCTCTGCCTGATATGCCACTGTGTATACAGTGTGTACTGTGATGAACAACCTTTGATTGATGAGCTGATTGAAGACTTAAGTTAGAAGGACCGAGGAGAGGTCATTTCCGTTCCCTCAAGCTGCCTTGGCCACCTTTAAAAAGCTAATAATAGAGAGATTCTCAAAGTCCAGAAATATACCTAGCCTCTTCCCAGTGGTCCCACCCTAACCCCTAGGAAAACATGCTCAAGATACTGTAACATACTAGAGCACTCTTTCCTTGCTGTCACCAATCCGGAATCCTCCAGAATGGACAGTCTGGTGCTTCTTGTGCTGGCAGACAAAAGCCATGAAGTGGGTAAGAGGTGGGGAAAGAGGCCAGGAAGTATCCAGTTTCTGCTCCATGCAGGCACTTTCTTTTTTTTTTCTTTTCTTTTTTTTTTTTTTTTTTGAGACAGAGCCTCAAGCTGTCACCCTAGGCAGAGTGCTGTGGCATCACAGCTCACAACAACCTCCAATTCCTGGGCTCAAGGGAGTCTCCTGCCTCCACCTCCCAAGTAGCTGGGACTACAGGCGCCCGCCACAACACCTGGCCATTTTTTTTTTTTTTTTGGTTGCAGCTGTCATTGTTTGGCGGACCCGGGCTGGATTCGAACCCACCAGCTCAGGTGTACGTGGCTGGCGCCTTAGCCCGTTGAGCCACAGGTGCCAAGCCAGGTTATCCTTTTCTATTAGTA
>CAUYRH010047982.1:0-11710 GCA_963574655.1 Perodicticus potto | reverse complement strand
TTAATCACTATATAAAGACATTGATACTCCACATTTAATAAGTTTCACCAGTACCCTACTAAGATGCACCGTAGGTGTGATCCCACCAATTGCCCTCCCTCCACCCATCCTCCCCCCTCCCCTCCCCTCCCTTTCCTTTTTGCCTGTATTCTTGTGCTATAATTGGGTTTTAGCCTTCATATGAAAGCTATAAATTAGCTCTATATTAGGGCTGAGTACATTGGATACATTTTCGTCCATTCTTGAGATACTTTGCTAAAAAGAATATGTTCCAGCTCCATCCATGTAAACACAAAAGAGGTAAAGTCTCCATCTTTCTTTAAGGCTGCATAGTATTCCATGGTATACATGTACCACAATTTATAACGATTCTATCTTTAAGTAATTTCTCTCTACTCACATGTTACTTTTGGCACTCAAGAGAAGCCAAGTTGCACTTTTAGCGCTTTGCTTAGAAATAACTTAAGCTAAATATCCAATTTCATTGCTCACAAGTTCCACCTTCCACAAAACACTGCGACAAAAACACAATTCAAACCAATCATCTGCCACTTTATAACAAAGATTGCCTTTCCTCCACTGTCCAGTAATATCTTCATTGTTTCCATTAGAGAGTGCATCAGAATGGTTTTTTCCATTCATATTTCTATTAACATTCACAATCGCCTAGATATTCTCTAAGAAACTTGAGGCTTTCACTACATATCTTTTCCCTTCTTTTCTTTCTGTGCCCTCACCACACTTGCCATTTAACGTCTATTCACAGCCATGCAGGCTTTTTGTAGCATACACCTCAGAACTCTTCCAATCTCTACCCATCACTCAGATACAAAGCCACTTCTACATTTTTAGAATTTGTGTAGCAGCACTCCCATTGCTCAGGACCAGGTTTCTGTCTTAGTCTGTTCAGGCTGCTATACAAAAATACACAGACTGCTATAATAAAAATGCCAGAAACTGGTGGCTTATAAACAGAAAACATTTATTTCTCACAGTGTGGAGGCATGATATTCTAACCAGGGAAAGCTACAGGCAGCTAACTCTAAACTGGGAGAGCTGGAGGGGTGTGCAGGGAAGCCCAAGGGCATCAGGGTATGACTGTGTAGAGTCTTGGGGACACAATCCCTGCCTGGGCAAACTAAAGAAGCAAGACCTCTGCTCTAGTGGGCCTGGGGGACAGAGCCTAGAATCAAAGATTATTTTGGACCCTTAAGATTTTGGACTTGCTTGAGACCTGCTACACCTTTCTTCTTTCCTACTTCTCCCTTTTGGAATGGACATGCCCTGTCCCATGTCCATCCCACCACTGTATTTTATAAGTACATAACATGTCCATCCCACCACTGTATTTTATAAGTACATAACTTGTTTGTTTTCATAGTTCACAGCTGGAGAGCAATTTTCCACAGAATGAATCATACTTTGAGTCTCACCCATGTCTGATTTAGATGATATTTAGATGAGACATTGGACTCAGACTTTAATATTGATGCTGCAACAAGTTAACACTTTGGAAGCTAATGGGGTGAAAACAAGTGTATTTTCCATGTGAGAAGGAAGGACATGACTTTGGAGGGCCAGACAATGTCATAGACTTCCTATGTTGAACCCTTACCTCTAAGGTGATTGGGAGGTGGGGCCTTCAGAAGGACGATTGTTGGATGAGAGTGATGCCCTCATAAGTGGGATTAGAAGCCCGAGGGAGTTCTTTTGCTTTTTCCACCAAGTGAGGACACTGCTAAAAGATCTATGAGGAATAAGCCCTCACCAGACACCTTGATCTTGTATTCCAGCCTCTAGAACAGTGAGAAATTAATGTTTTCTTTTTCTAAGCCATCCAGTTTACCGTATTTTTGTTATAGGTGCCTGAATGCACTGAAACAGGAGGCCTGTGGCCAGCTTGCCCGCCCCACCTGCTCAGCACCTGATATGGCCCCTGACATGTAACAGAGGCTTGCAGAGACATGTTGAATAGATGTATACTTTTCCCAATTTGTATGGAAGTTTCTGGGTCTCTTTCATTAAAAGCGTGCATTGGAAGTCATTGTGGGTCCAATTTGACAAGGAATGTTAGGAATCTTCCAAAATAACTTAAGGAAGAGCTTTTATAAAAGAAGGTGGAGCAAAAAAGAAGCATTGCCAACTTTCTCTCAGGTAGAATGGACTTCACGGAAAGCCATGAGTGGGCTCAGGCCTCACTCCTTCAAAAATTCTGTGGTGTAATTTCACGCCCTCTCACCCAGAAATGTCTCTCCTGTTGGCCAGTGCGCATGCCTGAAGTTCTGCCTCTGATCATTTTGGGGGGTTAATTGAAGCCCCTGTGAGAAGGCAAAGAAGCTATGTGGGAGGGCCCTACGACACATCAGATCACTGTGAGTTAGCAACGCCTTTTGCGGAGATAATTCCATCAGACTGCAGAGAGCAGGGCCCTAAAAAAGCAGCAATAATAGCAGCCAAATTGGTTTCATCACCAGATGGAGTCCAGATCCTAGGGAGATGTCAGAAAGAACAAATCAGAGTGAGGGGAGAAAGAGAGCACACCAGCCTAGCGGGAGAGGCAACCTAAGGATTCTGGGGACAAGCAGAGGAGATGGAAGTGAGAGGAGACCCAGGGGCCCAGCCACAACCATCCTAACTTCACAGATTGCAGCAGCAGCTAGAAAAGAATTATTGGTTGAAGAGAGCAGTTTTTTTACTAAATACATATCATACTTACTACATGTCAGTTTCTGTTCTGAGAGCTTAGCAAATATTAACTTGAATTTAACCAGAGCAATGGCCTTGTTGAAAGTCAGAGTCTGAGTGCCAACTCCACCCGTTTCTGGCCGAGTGACCTTGGCCAGTGATTCATGCCCTCTGCGGCTCATTTTTATGTCCTAAGAAAAGGGTACAATAACAAAACTACCTCAGTGTATTATTGTGAGAAATTATCAAACTAAGAGGTTTAAAAAAAAACCTTCATAGACTGTGAAGTATTTTGCAAATCACTACTTATAAGTAAGCCTAGGACTAGCTCAGCCTCAGGAAATAACAACCAAAATTCATTGTTTTCATACTCACTATTGCTATCATCAATTACACAGCAGCTCATAGGCAGCAGAGTTGGAGAACTTCATGCATGACTCTAGTTCCCAACCTAACAGCTACATGGCCTTAAGCAAGCTGCTTAATCTCTCAGTGATTCCATGTTCTCCTGAATAACACTGAGGCCAGTAATAATAGATCTATTCCATAAAGTTTCTGTGAAAAAAAAATTTTTTTTGAGACAGAATCTCACTTTGTCATCCTTGGCAGAGTGCCGTGATGTCAGCTTAGCTCACAGCAAGCTCAAACTCCTGGCCTCAGCCTCCTGAGTACCTGGGACTACAGGTGCCCACCACCATGAGCGGCTAATTTTTCTACTTTTGGTAGAGACAGGGTCTCACTCTTGCTCAGGCTGGTCTCAAACTCCTGAGCTCAAGCCACCTACCCACCTCCACCTCCCAAAGTGCCAAAATTACAAATGTGAGCCACCATGCCCAGCCAAAAATATTCAAAGGATGTTGAAGATAAAACACTCGGGACAACCACCTAAAGTAAATGATATATACCACTACTCTTTTAAACCTCACCATATTACTACAAAGTACTATTATAGTTATTATCCTGATTTCCAGAGAAGAAAACAGAAGGCCAGAAAGGTTTAGTAACTTTCCGAATGCCACTTACCTGCAGAATGACAGAGCTGGGATTCCTAGACATTTTTGCAGTTGCCTAAACAGAGGTTCTTACTGTCCCTAATGACACACCAGAAGTGCCTAAGGAAATTCTTAAGCAGAAGAAAAAAAAGTGCAAGACTAGAACAGGAAGAGACGTGACAAGTATCTTCCATTTAAGGGCTAAGTTGTTGGAAAGGAGGGATATGAAACTTGCACACAAATGCTAGGAATTGGAGAGGCTCCCAGAGGCCATCTGGTCCCCACTCCTGCCCCTATGCAGGCCATAGCAGAGCCTGGCAGGCTATGAACCAAACTTGTCTCCTCTTCCTCCTGGGCCATGATCCAATCCTTACAATTAGATAATGATGGAATTCCAGCCAATAGCATGTGAGCAGAAGGAACATGCACCTCTTTCTGGGCCTGGCTTGTGATCAACTCCCTTTCTAAAGTACTCAATGCAATAGAGTGAGCATAGTGACCCAAAAAGTCACAGATAGAAGGTGATGGAACCACAAGATGAATGTGGCCTGAGTCCGTTAGCCACCTTCCAAAGAAAAGCTGCCTACCCATGAGGAACAACCAGCTAGGACTTGACATGAACAAAAATAATTTCATGATGGAGCCATTATATAGTTTGGGTTTGTTTGTCACAGACACTGGAATAATTTTAACCAAAGTAGGGACAGGTACACTTCCTGAATTTTGAGCCCCCACCTTCTGCTTAAATCCTTCTGGTAAGGGGAAGTATCTTTCATTCTTCATTTTTTCAATCACCATGTGTCTCTGGAGGTCCAACCATGTGTGAGGTGCTGTGCTGGGCATGGAGAAGCAGTGCTGAGCAAGGCACAGAGACCCTGCCCTCGAGAAGCTTGTGCCCCAGACTAGGGGACAGAAAATGAACAAATGGGCAGGAAGCATGTTTATACACTTTGACAAGTAAGTAGCAAGAAGAAAACAGATGGACGAGGCAGAACAACCAGGAGAAAGATCAACCCTAGGTAGGGGGACCGGTGGGGGAGAGTTGACAGACGCTCACTCTGAGGAGTTCACTGACATGGCAGACTCTATATCAGACAGCCCTGATGCTATACCAGTTGTGGTTGGTTAGTGGCTTTGTTTACTTTAGCAGGAAAATGTACCTCCTTTAGGGCTATCCCCAGTCCTAATTACATACATGGGGGCCCAGGAACATCTATTGTCTCCTCCAGTAACATCTTCACCAACATCCACATTTTCAGGCAGCTGTCACCACCTCAGTCCCCCCTCTCCAGCCCCTCCAGCAGCTGTCCTCACAGGATTTTGTAGGTCCAGGCACCCTGCTTCAGGCATTAAAAACAGCAAGTAGCTGGCATGAAAGATCTGAGTAAAGGAGAGGGTCCCTGAGACTGAGGCTGTGTAGACCCTCATTATCTTGGGAATAACTGGCTGCAATCTGGTGAACTGCTTCCTAATGTCTTCAGGGCTGCTCGCTAACTACTGCCTCCCTTCAGGCATTTATCCTCCTACATCAGGAGGGAACAGGCATGGATAGAAACCTTTAGGGGCTCCTGCCTGAAGCTTTCTCTCTGTTTTAAAAACAATTTACTTTTTCAATGTTAAAGCTATGTCCCTCCCCCCTGGTTTGAACACCAAAACAAGCCCAGCTGTTCCGAAACAGCAGGCATTTGGCTGGGGCTGCCAGAGAGGCAGCAGGAGGAGCTGCTCAGGCCAATGCCTTCCTGCTGAGCTCCACAGAGGCAGGGAGGCCCAGCCTCCCCCTCATTAAACAACCAGGATAGTGCCTCAAGGGCAGCAAACCTGCCCTCCTCCTGAGGGGTTCATAGGAGTAGAGAACTATGATGTACTCCTAAGTGTCCAGGTTAGCCCCTGCTCCACCAACCACAAATGGTCCCCAGCAGTTGGGGGCAGGGGAAGCCTGGACAGTCAGGACAGCAGGAACCCTATATCAGGCCCTGTCAACAACTGTTTTCCTTGCTTGGTTTGAGGATAAAAACAACTGCTGCTCCTTATTCTCTCACACTTTCCATGGAGATCCCTTGGGGCAGGCCTGAGCCAAGACTTCTAGAGAGTGTGGCAATATTGAGGAAGCAAACAATGGGGCTCTAAACACAGGACCCACTGGAACCAGCCCCCTCCACAGTTAGGAATCATAGCAGAAACATGCAGCCTGCAAACCTCACCTTTGCTGGCCTTCATGCCCCTTTATCCACTTCCTGTGTACTTCTGCACTCCTCTGACCTGTAGGTATGATTCCCCTGACCCTACCAGGCCTTGTTCCCTTTCATACCCACAGGGCCAGGAGAAGGGGGATGCTGGTGAGGCACCTGGGCCACAAAATTTAAGAGAGGGCTCATTCTGCAGTTCATTCAAGTTCAGGGTCCCACCCTAGGCAGCATCACATCTCACCTGAGGACCCTGCTGATGCCCCTCAAACCTGGCTTTTCAAATGGATCCTCAGGGAAATGTTTTATTTCTTAAATATTTCTCATCTCATTTCCTGAACTGCTATTGGAAAGAATCTATAGGTCCTTCATGCTCATATGTAAAAGATCAAATCCAGCTTGCAGATGTTTTGTTTTGTTTTATTTATTTATTTATTTATTTATTTATTTAGGCCAGATAGAACATTAATCTCATGTATAGAATTTAGAATCATTCAAATGAAAAGGAAATTACATTTTGGCTTCCCTTAAAAACACAAAGATATTGGAGTCTGGAGCAAGATGGCAGCCGAGTAACAGCTTCCTTGCAACTGGGCACAGTGGGTCTGGGGAAAGAAGTCTCCAGATATCTCTGGCTGGTGGGATCTGCCCAGAAACATCCCTTTGGGGACACAGGTAATCATTGTGAGACTTCTGGACCCCATGAGGAGGGCAAAAGCAGTGGATAGCTGGCAAGTGGTTGCATGTGTTCGTTCAGTCTAATCCCACCAGCAGCTGTAAGTACAGCAGCAGTGAGATTGCAAATTGGAAATGCCTTACCCATGAGCTGTCTGGGTTTTTTTTTTTTTTTTGGACTTGTCAGTTGAACTACCTTTGGAGAACTTGGGCAAGAGTGTGGAGGACTTTAAGTGTTGTCTAGGGCCCCAGACTGAGCCGCCGAGCCAGATGAAGCTAATAGTGTTTGGCTGTGGGCTGTGTGGAGCCATTGTGAGAGAACTGCTCCGGCAAGCTCCACCCTCAGGGTTGCAGAACAAGGATCAGTCAGTATAAAGTAATCTAGTGACTGAGCAGCCTAAAGGTGGGGACTGAGACACCTTGCAGCCTTAGCCCTCAGGGGAACAGAATGAGACTGGTTTTGGCACACTGGGTAAGTGGATAGCCACTTTAGGAATGATCCCAGTGACAAGTGCTTTCCTGGGAAAGCTTCTGCTTAGCCAAGGTTAGCAATTTAAAGTGCCTTTTAAGCAGGCTGAGGAGAGATTTAGGCTCTCCACCCTGTGGGGTTTGAGAAATCAGCAAAGGCCTCCAGTCTCCATCTTGTACAGTCATATCAGCATTGTGATTAACATCTCATACCCTAGAAGATCATCAGTTGCCCAGACAATATTCAGCAAGATATATATACTGGTTTGTTTTTGGTTTGGTTTTGTTTTGTGTTGTGTTGTGTTGTTTTTTAGTTTTTGTTTTTAATTTCAAGATTTTCCCTACAGATTTTTCTCTTCTTTTTTTCTTTCTTTTATTTCTTCATTTTTCTAGTTTAAATATAATTTTCAATTATTGCCTTTTTCAACAATTAGAACTTCATTTTTGCTAGTGTTTCTACCCCTATTATTTGTTTTTCCCGCAATTTCATCTTGTAAAGTTTTCTGTTCACTTGTTTTTGTTTGATTTATAGCATTTTTGTCTTTCCTCTCTACTTGGTGGAGGTGGGGTACTGTGTCCAAACAGGTTGGCAAAGAGCTGCTAAACTCAAGGGAACCATTCAACCTGGCACACCCAGAAGTTGGGGGTTCTTAAGATTCAGTCAAAGTACCTTACTGTACACCTATATTGCTCCTGTTCCTCTCTTTCTGTGCCTCTCTTTTTGTCAATATTCCCTTTTGCCAGCCCCCTCTCCTTTTTCTTTTTTCTCTTTCTTTTTCTTTCTTTTTTCCCTTCTTGCTCTTCGATCTTCTCGTCCTTCTGCTCATGTACCAAAAGGACTCATTGAAACCCTAGCCCAGAGCCATGGTAACTTAAAGATCAAGAGGAAGCAAAAGGAAAATTAGGGCAAGGAAACAGATAAAAGAAATCACTCATGAGGAAGAATCAGCAGAAAACTTCTGGCAACATGAAAAACCACTCCAGAGCAACCCCCCCCCCCCAGGGACTGAGAGGTAGCTACTGCAGAGGATTTCACCTATAATGAAATGTTAGAAATAACAGAAAGGGAATTTAGACTACAGGTGATGAAAACAATGAAGTAAATGATGGAAACACAGAAGGAAACTGCTGATAAAGTGGAAAATAACCAAAAGGAAATCCCAAAACAGAATCAAATAAGAGATGAACAAGATGAAGTATATAGAACAGCTAGAGCAGAGCTGAGGGAACTGAAGCAGTCAATTAGGGAATTTAAAGTTGCAATAGTAAGTATAAACAATAGGTTAGACCATGAAGAAGAAAGAATCTCAGAGGTAGAGGACAAAGCTCTTGAGATAACTCAGATAGTTAAAGAGGCAGAAAAGAAGAGAAAGAAAGCAGAATGTTCACTGACAAAATTATGGGACTTTATGAAGTGTTCAAACATATGAGTTATAGGAATCCCAGAAAGGGAAGAAGAATGCCCCAGGGGAATGGAAGCCATACTAGAGCATATTATTAATGAAAATTTCCCAAATATCAACAAAGATTCTGACACACTCCTTTCAGAGGGATATTGGACCCCAGATTGCCTTAATTCTAACCAAGCTTCTCCAAGACACATTGTGATGAACCTGTCCAAAGTCAAAACAAAACAAAAGATTCTTCAAGCTGCCAGGACTAAGCACCAGTTGACCTACAGGGGCAAATCAAACAAGGTAACTGCAGACTTCTCTAATGAAACTTTCCAAGCAAGAAGACAATGGTCATCTACATTCAATCTCCTTAAACAGAACAATCTCCAGGCCAGAATTATATATCATGCTAAGCTAAGCTTTTAAATTGACAGAGAAATCAAATCATTTACTGATATACAAACATTGAGGCAAATCACCACAACAAGACCAGCTCTACAGGAAATACTTCAACTGTTCCACATACTGACCATCACAATAGATCAACAGTGAAGTAAGAACTCAGAAATTAAAGGACAGAACCTAACTTCCACAATGATGCAAATAACAAAACTAAGCAATGAACTCTCACAAAATAAGATGAATAGAACACTACTACACTACTCAATTATCTCAATAAATGTTAATGGCTTGAATTTGCCACAGAAGAGGCATAGAGTGGTTGACTGGATTAAAAAACACAAGCCATCCATTTTCTGTCTGCAGGAAACAAACATAGCTTCAAAAGACAAATTAAAACTGAGTTAAGGGTTGGAAAACAATTTTTCAGGGAAACAGAATTCAAAATAGGGGTTGCAATCTTATCTTCAGATACACGTGGATTTAAAGCAACTAAAGTCAAAAAAGACAGAGTTGGTGAGAGGGTGGAGCAAGATGGTGGCTGAGTAACAGCTTCCTTGCAACTGGGCATGGTGAGACTGGGGAGAGAAGAGTTTAGGCATCTCTGGCTGGCAGGATCTGCCCAGAAACATCCCTTTGGGGATGCAGGGAAACAGCATGAGACTTCTGGACCCCCTGAGGAAGGCAAAAGTGGTGGAAATCTAGCAAGTGGTTGAGTGTGTTCATTTCGTCTAATCCTGCCAGCAGCTGTGGGTACAGCAACAGTGAGATTGCAAACTGGAAAGGCCTTACCTGTAAGCTGTTTGGGTTTCTTTAGGACATGGCACTCAGTTGAACTGCTTTGGGAGAACTTGGGCAAGAGTGCAGAGGTCTTTGAGTGTTGTCTGGGTCCCCAGACTGGGCCACTGAGCCAGACAGAGCTACCAGTGTTTGTTTGTGGGCTGTGTGGAGCCATTGTTGGAGAACTGCCCTGGAAAGCTCCACCCTCAAGGTCGCAGAACAAGCATCAGGTGGGAGCAAGTAACCTAGTGACTGAGCAGCCTAAAGGCAGGGACTGAGATGCCTTGTAGCCTTAGCCCTCATGGGCATAGAGTGAGACCAGTTTTGGCACACTGTGTAAGTGGATAGCCACTTAAGGAGTGATCCCAGCCACGAGCACTTTCCTGGGAAAACTTCTGCTTAGCCCAAGTAAGCAATTTAAAGTGACTTCTAAGCAGGCTGAGGAGGATTTAAGCTCTCCACTCTGTGGGGGGTTGAGAAAATATTAGAGGCCTCTGGTCTCCAGTTTGTACAGCTATATCAACATTGTGATTAACATATCATACCCCAGAAGATCACCTCTTGCCCAGACAATATCAGCAAGATATATATACTGCTTTGTTTTTGGTTTGGTTTGGTTTTGTGTTTTTTGTTTGTTTGTTTGTTTTCATCATTGTTGTTTTGTTTTTAATTTCAGCATTTTCCTTAAAGATTTTTCCTTTCTTTAATGTCTTCATTTTTCTAGATGAAATACAATTTTCCATTGTTGCCTTTTTCAACAATTAGAACTTCAAATTTGCAAATGTTTCTACCCATATTAATTTTTTCCCCCAATTTTATCCCATAAAGTTTTTGGTTTGCTTGTTTGGGTATGATTTATTGCATTTTTGTCTTTCCTCTCTACTTTCCCCCCTACAGAGATGGGGTACTGTGTACACACAGGCTGGCAAAGAGCTGCTGACCTAACTACCCAACCTGGCACCCCCAGAGGTTGGGGGTTCTTAAGGATGGGTCAAAGTACCCTACTGTACACCTATATTGCTCCCATCGGCCTATTTCTGTGCCTCCCTTCTTTTGGTCAATAGCTGCTTCTACCCACCCACTCTCCTTGCTCCTTTTTCTTCTCCTTTTCTTCTTCTTCTTTTTTTTTTTTTCTATTTTTTTCTCTCTCTCTTTCTTTTTTCCCTTCTTGCTCTTCAATCTTTGCATCCTTCTGGTCCTGTACAAAAAGGACTCATTGAAACCCTAGTCCAGAGGCACAGCAACTTAAAGAATATGACAAAGTGAAAGGAAAATTAGGGCAAGGAAACAGATAAAAGAAATCACTCATGAGGAAGAATCAGCAGAAAACTCCTGGCATCATGAAAAAACAGTCCAGAGCAACCCCCTCCCCCAAGGGGCTGTGAGGTAGATACTGCAGAGGATTCCACCTATAAGGAAATGTTAGAAATGACAGAAAGGGAATTTAGAATACAGATGATGAAAAAAATCAAGGAAATGAAGGAAACAATGAAGGAAAATGCTGATAAATCAGAAAAAGAAATCCAAAAACAGAATCAATTAAGAGATGAACAAGATGAAGAATATAGAATGGCTAGAGCAGAGCTGAAGGAACTGAAGCAGTCAATTAGGGAAATTAAAGATGCAGTAGAAAGTATCAACAACAGATTAGACCATGCAGAAGAAGGAATCTCAGAGGTAGAGGACAAAGCTCTTGCAATAACTCAGATAGTTAAAGAGGCAGAAAAGAAGAGAGAGAAAGCAGAATGTGCCCTGACAGAATTATGGGACTCTATGAAACGTTCAAACATATGAGTTACAGGTATCCCAGAAGGGTAAGAAGAATGCCCCAGGGGAATGGAAGCCATACTAGAGAATACTATAAATGAAAATTTCCCAAATATCACCAAAGATTCTGACACTCTCCTTTCAGAGGGATATCGGACCCCAGGTTGCCTCAACTCTAACCGAACTTCCCCAAGACACATTGTGATGAACCTGTCCAAAGTCAAGACAAAAGAAAAGATTCTTCAAGCTGCCCGGAGTAAAGGCCAGTTGACCTACAGGGGCAAATATATCAGGGTGAGTGCAGACTTCTCCAATGAAACTTTCCAAGCAAAAAGACAATGGTCATCTACCTTTAACCTACTTAAAC
>CAUYRH010047981.1:0-15798 GCA_963574655.1 Perodicticus potto | reverse complement strand
AAAGTCTCCATCTTTCTTTAAGGCTGCATAATATTCCATGGTGTACATGTACCACAGTTTATTAATCCATTCGTGGGTCGATGGGCACTTGGGCTTCTTCCATGACTTAGCAATTATGAATTGGGCTACAATAAACATTCTAGTAGTGTGTTTTTTGGTCTTCTGGGTATATGCCTAGTAAAGGAATTATAGGGTTGAATGGAAGGTCTATTTTTAGATCTCTAAGTACTCTCCAAACATCCTTCCAAAAGGAACGTAATAGTGTACATTCCCACCAGCAGTGTAGAAGTGTTCCCTTTTCTCCACATCCACAACAACATGTCTGATTTTGGGATTTTGTCATGTGGGCTAATCTTACTGGAGTTAGGTGATATCTCAGAGTAGTTTTGATTTGCATTTCTCTAATGATTAAGGATGGTGAGCATTTTTTCATGTGTCTGTAGGCCGTGCTCCTGTCTTCTTTGGAGAAGTTTCTCTTCAAGTCCTTTGCAGACCCTGAGATGGGATCACTTGTTCTTTTCTTGCTAAAACGTTGGAGTTCTCTGTGTATTCTGGTTATCAAACCTTTGTCTGAGGCATAACTTGCAAATATTTTCTCCCATTTTGAGGGCTGTCTGCTTGCTATACTTACTATGTTCTTGGCTGTACAGAAGCTTTTTAGTTTGATCAGGTCCCTGTAGTGTATTTTTGATACTGCTTCAATTGCCTGGGGAGTCCTCCTCATAAAATATTCACCCAAGCTGATTCCACCAAGAGTTTCCCCTGCACTTTCTTCTAGTATTTTAATCGTTTCATGTCTTAAGTTTAAATCTTTAATCCAGTGAGAGTCTACTTTAGTTAATGGTGAGAGGTGTGGGTCCAGTTTTAGTCTTCTACTGGTCGCCAGCCAGTTCACCCAGCACCATTTGTTAAATAGGGAGTCTTTTCCCCACTGAATGTTTTTAATTGCTTTGTCAAAGATCAAGTAATGGTTAGTTGCTGGATTCATATCCTGGTTCTCTATTCTGTTCCAAACATCTACCTCTCTGTTTTTGTGCCAATACCATGCTGTTTTGATCACTATCGATTTATACTAGAGTCTCAGGTCTGGTAGCGTGATTCCCCCTGCTTTGTTTTTATTTCTGAGTAATGTCTTGGCTATTTGAGGTTTTTTCTGATTCCATATAAAATGATGTATTATTTTTTCAAGATCTTTAAAATATGACAATGGAGCTTTGATAGGAATTGCATTAAAATTATATATTGCTTTGGGTAGTACAGACATTTTATCAATGTCTATTTTTCACAGCCATGAGCATGGTAAATTTTTCAATTTATTAACATCTTCAGCTATTTCTTTTCGAAAAGTTTCATAGTTCTCTTTATAGAGATCTTTCATATCCTTTGTTAGGTAAACTCCCAAATATTTCATTTTATTTGGCACTACTGTGAAAGGAATAGTAGAAAACTATTTTTCAGCTTGGCTATTATTGGTATATATAAAGGTTACAGATTTGTGGGTTTTGATTTTGTAGCCTGAGACATTTCTGTATTCCTTGATAACTTCTAAAAGTTTTGTAGTAGAATCCCTGGTGTTTTCCAGATATACAATAAGGTCATCTGCAAAGAGTGAAAGTTTGATCTCTTCTGACTCTATGTGGATACCCTTGATCGCCCTTTCTTCCCTGATTGCAATGGCTAAAACTTCCATTATGATGTTGAAGAGCAATGGAGACAATGGGGAACCTTGCCTAGTTCCTGATCTAAGTGGAAATGGTTTCACTTTAACTCCATTCAGTATGATATTGACTGTGGGTTTGCTGTAGATGGTCTCTATCAGTTTAAGAAATGTCCCTTCTATACCAATTTTTTAAAGTATTCTGGTCATGAAGCAATGCTGGATATTGTCAAAAGGTTTTTCTGCATCAATTGAGAGAATCATATGGTCTTTATTTTTTAATTTGTTTATGTGCTGGATTACATTTATAGAATTACATATATTGAATCAGCCTTGGGACCCTTGGATAAAGCCCACTTGGTCATGAGGTATAATTTGTTTGATGTGTTGTTGGATTCTGTTTTTTAGGATCTTGTTAAATATTTTTGCATCAATATTCATTAGTGATATTGATCTATAGTTTTCTTTTCTTGTTGGGTCTCTTCCTGGTTTAGGGATCAAGGTGATATTTGCTTCATAGAATGTATTGGGTAGTATTCCTTCTTTTTCTGTATTTTGGAAGAGGTTTAGTTATATAGGTACTAGTTCTTCTTTAAAGGTTTGGTAGAATTCTGATGTGAAGCCATCTGGTCCCGGGCTTTTCTTTTTAGGGAGATTTTGTATAGTTGATGCTATTTCAGAACTTGATATAGGCCTGCTCAACATTTCCACTGCCCTTCCGGCTAAGTCTTGGTAGGTGGTGTGCTTCCAGGTATTGGTCAATTTCCTTGAGATTTTCATATTTCTGAGAGTAAAGTTTCTTGTAATATTCGCTAAGGATTTTTTGAATTTCTGAGGGGTCTGTTGTTATTTTGTCTTTACTATTTCTGATTGCTAAGATTAAAGATTTTACTCTTTTTTTTTCCTGATTAGGTTAGCCAAACGTTTATCTATTTTATTGACCTTTTCAAAAAACCATGCCTGAAGGATATCTCATTTGGGTTGGGTCGTGCTGGGGTCCTGAAACTGTCTGCTATCTGAATTTCAGAATCTCTTGGCATGTCTGGAAAGTTCTCTTTCATAATCTCATAAAGAAGAGACTCTGTACCTTGTGACACCACAGCATGGTTTTCAGGTATCCCTATAAGGCAAATATTGGTTTTCTTCAAGTTGTCCAAGAGCTGTCTGAGAGAATGATCCATTTTTGCCTTCCATTTCTCTACCTCTTTGGAAGTTTCGCAGTGTTCCAAAGTTTTGTCTTCCATGTCATAAATCCTTTCTTCTGCTTGCTCCATTCTGTTACTGAGGGATTCTACTATATTTCTCAGATCTTGGAGGGCTGCAACTTCTTGTCTTAATGCGTCAAAATCTTTGCTCATTTTGTCTTTGAATTTGTTCAGTTCTTGAGACATCTTTTGTGTTACTGCTTGAAATTCTATTTCCATCTTTTCCTGCACTGCACTGCTCTTATTTGCTATCCAGACTCTGAATTCAACTTCTGACATCCTAGCCATTTGCTTATGCAAGGAATCTTGTGCTGTATCTACCTTGTCATTCCTTGGGGTAGTTCATCTACTCTGATTATTCATATTGCCGGAGTTTTTCTCTTGATTCTGCCTCATGATTATTTTTCACTTTTTCCTATGCCTGTCCTCAGAGTTGGGGAGTTCAGACCCTGGCAGAATCACTCTTTTGTTACTGGATCTTTGTAGGGAGTGATTTCTCTAATGTTTCTCTAATGATTTCTCAAACTCCGCAGGGTGGAGAGCTTAAATCCTCCTCAGCCTGCTTAGAAGACACTTTAAATTGCTAACTTGGGCTAACCAGAGGCTTTCCCAGGAAAGTGCTTGTGGCTGGGGATCACTCTTTCAGTGGCTATCCACTTACCCAGTGTGCCAAAACCGGTCTCACCCAATGCCCCTGGGGGCTAAGGCTGCAAGGCTCTCAGTCCCCACCTTTAGGCTGCTCAGTCACTAGATTAATCGCTCCCACCTGATGTTTGTTCTGTGACCCTGAGGGTGGAGCTTCCCCGGGCAGTTCTCCCAAAATTGCTCCACACAGACCACAACCAAACACTGGTAGCTTCGCCTGGCTCGGTGGCCCAGTCGGGGGTCCCATTCAACACTCAAACACCCCAGAACTCTTGCCCAAGTTCTCCCAAGGCAGTTCATCTGACTGCCAAGTCCAAAAGAAACGCGAACAGCTCTCGGGCAAGGCCTTTCAAGCCTGCAGTCCCACTGTTGCCCCACCCACAGCTGCCAAACAGGATTAGACCAAACAAACACATGCAACCACTTGCCCAATCTCTGCTGCTTTTGCCTTCCTCAGGGTGTCCAGAAGTCTCATGCTGTCTCCATGTGTCCCCAAAGGAAAGTGTCTGGGCAGTTCCCACCTGCCAGAGATGCCTGAAGTCCTCTCTCCCCATTCTCACCGTGCCCAGTTGCAAGGAAGTTGTTACTTGGCTGCCATCTTGCTCCATCCTCCTGTTGTTATTGTTTGTCTGATATTTAAGACAGTGTCTCACTCTGTGCTCTGGATAAAGTGTCCTGGTGTCATACCTCAGAAACCTCAAACTCTTGGGGTCAAGCAATCCTCTTGCCTCAGCTTCCCACGGAGCCGGGACTACAGGCACCTGCAGCAATGCTCAGCTAGTATTTCTGTTTTTAGTTAAGATGGGGTCTCACTCTTGCTCAAGCTGGTCTTGAACTCCCAGGCTCAAGCAATCCACCCACCTCAGCATCTCCGAGTGCTAGAATTACAGGCATGAGCCACCATGCCAAGCCTGTATAGAAATCTTAAAGATAATGCAAGCAGCCATAAGAATTCTAGAAGAAAATGTGTAAAAAATTCTTTTAGATACTGGCCTTGGCAAAAAAAAATTACGGCTTAAATCCCAATGACAATTACAGCAATAACAAAAATAAATCATTGAGAATTTATCAAATTAAAAAACTCTGTACACCTAAGGAAATAATCAACAGAAAATATAGATAACTATAGAGTGGGAGAAAATATGTATAAACTATACATTCAATAGAAGGACTTACAAGGAACACAAGCAGATCATAAAAATAAGTCCCAAACCACCCCACTAGAAAGTAGGTAAAAGACATGAACAAAAGTTTTTCCAACAAAAATAGACAAATAATCAATGAACATATGAAAAAATCCTCAACACCTCTAATCATCCAGGAAATGTGAATTAAAACCACAATGAGATATTTCTCTTTTTTTGTTAGCATATTTTTTATTAAGAAATAATAGTAGATTCAGATTTGGATGCATACAGAATAAATGCTTTTACACTGTGGGTAAGACTGCAAATCAGTACAATGTCTATGGAAAATAGTATAGAAATACCTAAAAGAGATCTGCGAAAGACACCTCCCCAACTCTGAGGACAGTTATAGGCAACAGTGAAAAATAATCATGAGGCAGAATCAACAGAAAAATTCTGGCAATATGAATAATCAGAGTAGATCTTCTCCCCCAAGGAACGACAAGGTAGATACAGCACAAGATCCCTTGCATAAGCAAATGGCTGAGATGTCAGAAATCGAATTCAGAGTCTGGATAGCAAATAAGATCAGCAGAATGGGGGAAAAGATGGAATTAGAATTTCAGGCAGTAATTCAAAAGATGTCCCAAAAGATGTCTCAAGAATTCAACGAAATCAAATGCAAAATGACCAAAGATTTTGACACATTGAGACAAGAAGTTGCAGCCCTCCAAGATCTGAGAAATACAGTAGAATCCCTCAGTAACAGAATGGAGCAAGCAGAAGAAAGGATTTGTGACATGGAAGACAAAGCTTTGGAACGCTACCAAACTTCCAAAGAGGTAGAGAAATGGAAGGCAAAAACGGATCATTCTCTCAGACAGATCTTGGACAACTTGAAGAAAACCAATAGTTGCCTTATAAGGATACCTGAAAACGATGAAGTGGTATCATAAGGCACAGAGTCTCTTCTTTATGAGATTATGAAAGAGAACTTTCCAGACATGCCAAGAGATTCTGAAATTCAGATAGCAGACAGTTTCAGGACCCCAGCACGACCAAACCCAAATAAGACACCCTCCAGGCACAGCATAATTAAGTTCATGAAAGTTAATATGAAGGAGAAAATTCTGAAAGCAGCCAGATGTAAGAAATCCATTACCTACATGGGGAAGAATATTAGAATAACTGCAGATCTGTCTGATCAAACCTTTCAAGCTACAAGAGAATGGTCATCGACTTTCAATCTCCTAAAACAAAAGAACTTTCAACCCAGGATCTTGTATCCAGCTAAACTGAGTTTCATTTATGATGGAGAAATTAAATACTTCAACAACATCCACATGTTGAAGAAATTTGCTATAACTAAGCCAGCTCTCCAGGATATTCTCAGACCTATTCTCCACAATGACCAGCGAAAACCTCCACCACAAAAGTAAACTCTCCCAGAAACTATTTATCAAATTTCATCTTCCCCAGTGAGGAAAGGATTAAAAATATCCACTGGACTTTCTAAAGATTTATCATTACTTTCAATTAATGTGAATGGTTTGAATCGTCCTCTAAAGAGGCATAGGTTGGCTGACTGGATACAAAAACTCAGGCCAGATATCTGCTGCATAAAAGAATCCCACCTTAGCTTAAAACATAAATTTAGACTCAAGATGAAGGGATGGTCATCTATATTCCAGGCAAATGGAAAACAGAAAAAAGCAGGTGTCACAATCATATTTGCAGATACAATAGGCTTTAAACCAACCAAAGTAAAGAAAGATAAAGATGGACATTTCATATTTGTTAAAGGTACCACTCAATATGATGAGATTTCAATCATTAATATTTATGCGCCCACCCAGACTATGCCTCAATTTATAAGAAAAACTCTATTAGACGTGAGTAAAGTAATTTCCACCAGCTCGAGAGTAGTCGGAGACTTTAATACTTCTTTAGCAGTGTTGCATAGATCCTCCAAAAAGAAGCTAAGTAAAGAAATTTCAGATTTAAACTTTTTTTTTTTTTATTGAATCATAGCTGTGTACAATAATTCAATCATGGGGTACAGTGTACAGGCTTCAGATACAATCAGAGATATTTTCATCAACCTGATTGCGATAACTTTCAAGAGACTTTCTTATTACTTTGTGAGAACAAGTTTGATCCATATTTAGAAGTTTTCTCCTAACCCTTCAAATATGCACCACAGGTGTGATCCCGCCCTCTATCCTCACTCCCCCCACACTCCCTCTCCCTCCCCTTCCCTCCCTCTCCCCTTTCCCTATCTTCTTGTGCAATAAGTGGGCTGTAGCCTACACTTGAAAGATATAGATTTGCCTCATATTAGGGACATCTTAAATTATTAAAGGACTTGACACAGAGTTTGATCCTGGCTAAGCTAACAGAATATGCAAACAAACAAAACCTGATAAGAGAGTGTAAATGACCTAGTCAGTCAAACATCAGATAGCATCACTAAACGACCACTTATCAGTGCCAGGGAAAGGCTATGAAGCTTTGTGCATGCCCAGCAGAGTCGCTTCCACATATTCACACTTAACTGGGCTAGTAATTTCACTCCATCTGACAGATAACAAGGAAAACCTGAAAAGTCAACATTGAACAACTAACAATCGTAATTAAAAAACAAGATACAGGCAAGGAGGGGATCAGAAACTTGTTTCAAGGAGGGGGACTCATCCTTTGAATCATAATGAAAAGAAAAAGAAACCCTGGGTTGTTGAAACACAGGCGATGAACACTGCTGTCAATACCATTGCATTGCCCTTGGGTATCTCCTTTTATAGCAAATGCACCAAGGATGCCACAACTTGAAAAATTCGCAATAATGAAGAGATTGATTCATTAATTCCCTGTGAACCACCAGCGTGCCAGGCAATGTAATGGGTGTGGGAAATACGGAGATAAATACAAGTCCTTACTTTATAGGAGCTCACGTTTTATTGGGAGAGAAAAGTGAACAGATAAGTTATGATACAACGTTGTAAACACTGAGATGTATATGGGGGCGGGGGGGAGATGAGAGGCTCTGCAAGGTTCAGAAGTCCCTTTGGAATTTTAAATTATTTTCAGAAGAGTGTTCTTAACTCACATGTATTTTATTATTTGATATATATAATTCCCCTTTCAACATGTCCTAACTAAGATAAGTAAATGTTGAATATTTGAATGTGGCACTCACCTTCTTGCCCTTAGAGAGAGAGAGAGGGAGGGAGAGTGTGCTTTCCTATTTCAGCATGGAATCCCTTCAAGAGTTGGCTGAAGATAGAATCAGGAGTTCAAAGACTTGGGAGGTCACCCAGGCTGAGCTCCCACCTGACACAGGAATGTCCTTTTCAACACACGGATGTCTATCTCTCTGCTGCCTCCTTACAAGTCCAGGGCCCTCCAGTCCCTCACTCCTCACCCCTAGATCCTGAGGGAGCAGAGTCCGCAGCCTGGCCACTTCCTTGTTGCTGCTGATTCCATCCTCTGGACGGATGACAGTAGGCTCCATATGTCATCCCTGGATGCCTTTAAAATGTAGGAAAGCTTCTAAAATGCTTATTAAAACTTTCTGATGAAAAGTTGAGACATCCTCATTTCCTTCAAACAATTATATTGAAGCACTGTTCAAATCCCACACTTCAGGCATGATTCTTTGAATTTTCTATCAAACTTCCTAAGCCTGGCACCTGCACCTTCATCCTGTGTGAAGTGTCCTCAGCAGCCCTCTTTGCCTGGCTGGCTGCTTCCCTAAAAGTCCCCCTTCATTGCTACTGCCAGCTGGGCCTGGAGACCCCACCACTGTGCTTTCTTTCCTCCTATTAAAACTCTTTAATACCTTGGTTCTAAACTCCAAAGCAGAACTTAAATCAATTAGATTGACCAAATATAAAGCTCTTTTTTCTAAGCTAACTATACTTAAATAACTTCAAATTAAAGCACTCTTTGAGATCTATTCCATTACACACCCCCTTCCCCCCATCTAACCATAAAAAGACAGAAAATTTGACTCCAAAGCCCTGTGCTGGATGGAGTCTAGGCGAGGTTAGTGTCTGCAGCGTGACAGCCATATGGAAAGAAGACAGTGTCCAAAGAAAGAAATAGTGGATTACTTTACCCCTGATCAATTTACCAACTTACTGCTGTGTCTACGTGAGCAGAAGAGGAATATCAACAATTCATGGGACTTGGCCCATATGTGAAAGCTCTAGCTCTAGCAAACTTTGTCCCTAAATTCTGACTAGCCAGAGCAGGAGTTCTCCATCCTGGGGAAAGGGGCAGCCAAGTGCAGACAGTGGCACTATACTGTAATTGTCTGCTTACCTGCCTTCCCTCACAGACCTTGAGCTTCTTGAGTTAAATGAATATTGAGCATCTTGAAAATAAATGCCTTGTACTTTCAAAGACAAACCCAGTAGTAGCAGTTAGGAGAAATGCAGTGGTGTGTATTGAATGAATTACACCTTCACCATTCTTGAGTCTGTAGAGTAACTCTTCATGTGTTGTACCTGGAGTGAAATAAAATCTCTTACATATAAAATACCCTTCCGACAAGGGGATGCTTCCTACTATTGCTTCCTGATTTGATTATTCTGCCTTCTTGTGAGGGTTTCTGCTTCTGTTTTTGCTCAGACATTAGGCCAGGGCTCACCAGCCTACTTAGAAAAGATTATTTTCTTGCTGTGAAAGGATACTGTGTGAGAATGGAAGCCCAGGCTCATGCAAGAGACTTCGCAAACCCCTTCCTTCATCACGCTTTGTTTTCTTCTATAATTATGGTAAAATGCAAATTGAATAAAGCAGAATGATTTTTAAAACTATGAAGTATCACATGATAACTTGATGTTATTTCAGTGCATTTTATATTATACTGCACAGCTCTAGTCTCTTTATCTATGTAGTATATTCATTCCATCAGTTATTATTGAATAACTATAAAGTGCTTGGCTCATAAGATACCAGAAAAGAGTACCTAGTGCAGAATTTAACAGATACTAAGCATCTGATAAGTACTGTTTTAATTTTATAAAATGCAATCCTCTAAACAACGTTTTGACATAAGAATTATAATTACCCTATTACAAATAATTCAGTGAGTTTAGGTAATTTGCTCTAGATCACACAGCTAAGTAAATTCAAAGGCAGAATTTATGAGTTATTGCTGACTCCAGTGATCGTGCCTTCATATCACAGCTGCTGTCCCTTAAGGTCAGCTCAGGTGGAGAGAGGGCTAGTGTGAGACGTAGCAGGTCTTAGATGTGGTAACAAGGGGGCTATGATTTATTCTTGTTGAAGGACCTTCAGATTGGCTTAAATGGTGTTTCCCACTCTTGCATGAACTTCAGTCTCACTTCAGACTTTTATCTGATAAAAATCCCAACCATTCTATTCTGCCTGTGGATCTGGTTCAGTGGCTCTCCAATTTGGCTTAGAATTCAGGATTCTTGACGGGCTCCTCCTAACAAGCTTCTCATCAGGCCAATTTGGGAAATACTAAAGGCCTGCTTGCTCATTGTGATATCATTGCCATTTTTCTTGACTAAATTTCCATGTAATTAGATGTCAGCAGAAGAACGCATAGTGTAGAGTAAAAAGACCTCCTGCACAAACCCACAGGCACAGCCGAGTTGCTGGAGAGCTCTGGGTCTGCTCGCTGCCCCACAGTGAAGAGACCTGCCTGCACTTCAGACCCTCTCGGCTGCGCAGCTCGCCAGTTGCCCAGGTCACTGTAGCCCTGTGGATCCCCGGAGGTGGCTGCACAGTCTCCTTGAAGTACTGGCTCCAGAGAACTCCCCCTGGACTGGGGCATCTGATGCACGGGATGAGGTGCTGATGAGTCATCGGAAGTTCATTGCAGAAGGACACTCCTAAAGAGCTCTTCCCAACGCGGCTGCAGGGGGATGATCCTGTCTGCAGTGGGGAAAGATGCAGAATAAGGAGATACTCTCCTTTGAAGAGACAGACTTTTCTAACACATTTGTTTAAAATAACTTTGTGTTTAATATGAAAGAAATCTCTTGAAGGAAAAAGTCATGTGCCTAAATGGGGGGCAAATGCAGAATTTGCTTGAAACTTTTCTTTGTGATTTTTTGAGCAATCCAGGCAATACCCTTGAGATGGGTAGAGGATATTGTCTTGGCCCTTTGCACAGTGTACTGAAAAGAGGAAGCAGCTCTTTTCCTCTTACCTATGAATTCTTCCTGGAATTCCTGGAATCTGTCCTTGAATCTTATGGCTCCAGATGTCAACAGGACTGGAAGCCAATTCTGTGAGTTAGGGTGATACTGAAAGGGTTACTGTTTTTCTCTGCTGGCCCAAAGCAAACAGCTTCAGCCCAGAGCAGTCCCTGTCTTGGCAAATCAGAATATTATTGATGTAAAAAAAATAGAGAAAGAATGTCTGCCTGGGTGTAGGAACTGTAAGACTTGCAAACTCATGTGTCAGATATGCGTGGCTTCTCCTACAGAAGAAGAGGAAATGTGTTGCTTTCTTATGATGACAATAAAATGGTTTCCCTGTTAGAATAAGAATTTTGGCAGAACACCTAGAAAGGAGATCAAAAAGAAAAGAATAAATGATAAGTAAAGAGAAACGTTATTCATAGTAGCAGTGGCATCTTTTCAGTTAAGAATCTTATCATTGGGGAAAATAATCCCTATTAATTAAATGGTGCTGGGAGATCTAGTTAGCCACATGTAGAACATTCAAAGTGGACCCACACCTCTCAACACTGACAAAAACTGATTATTGTTGGATAAAAGATTTAAATTTAAGACATGAAATAACAAAGACCCCAGAAGAGAGTGTGGAGAAAACACTTGCAGATCAAAAATTAAATAAGTAGGATTTGATCAAGCTAAAATCTTCTGCACAGCTAAGAGTACCACAACTAAGGCAAACAGAGCCTTCAGAATTGGGGAACATTTTTGCATGTTCTGAATCTGACAAATGCCTGATAACTACAATCCACAGAGAACTCAAATTAATCAACAAGAAAGTAGCAAACAATCCCCTTTGTAAGTAGGCAAGAGATTGAATAGAAACTCCTCTGAAAATGGCAGATGAGTGGCCAAACACATGAAAAAATGCTCATCATCATTAATCATCCGAGAAATGCAAATCAAAACCATGCTGAGAAAGCACCTACTCCAGTAAAATTAGCCCACATCACAAAACCTCCAAACTGGAAGATGCTGGCGTGGATGTGGAGAGAAGGAAATACTTTTGCACTGGTGGTGGGATTGCAAACTAATAGAAACTTTTTGGAAAGAAGTATGGAGAATTCTCAAAGAAATAAAAGTAAACCTTCCATTTGATCCTGCATTTCCATTACTAGGTACCTACCCTGAAGAACAAAAATCATTTTACCACCAAGACATTTGCACAAGAAAGTTTATTTCAGCTCAATTCATAATTGCCAGGTTGTGAAAGCAACCCAAGTGCCCATCATCCCTAGGATGGACCAACAAACTGTGGCATGTGTATAACATGGAATACTATACAGCCATAAGAAAAGTTGAAACTCTTACATCTATGTTTACCTGAATGGAGTTGAAACACATTATTCTTACTAAACTATCTCAAGAATGGACAAAAAATATCCAATGTACTCAATACTGATATGAAATCAATATATAAGCAATTGCACGTCCACATGAATGACAAAACACAAATATAGTCTAGTGAGAGGGAGGGAAGAGGAGAGAAAGGGGTAGAGGGAGGAGGAGAGTGACTGACAGGAGGAGGGAGGGCAATTGGTGGGATCTCACCTGATGTGCACAACGTGAGGGTGTTCAGCACGCCCCCTGGGTGAAGGGCTCAACTACAACTTGAACTTTACCTTGGAAGTGAGAACAATGTAACCTAAAAAATTGTACCCTCATATTAATTAAAAATAAAAAATAAAATATAAAAAAATATCATCACAATCTGTTGAGAAAATTCAGAGTCTCAAGCCCCCATGGTCAGTAAAGGAAGGGCCAACTTTGATTCAAGAAGAGGACAGCTTGGTCAGTGAAGAGGATGCCATCCAGGATGGGAAGAGCCAAAGGTTTTGGGTGTCCTTGACTGGACAGAGATTACAAATCCCTAGTGAGGGTGCCCTGTTGAGTAAACCAAGACAACCCACACAATTCAGGTTTAAATAGTTGTATGTATACAAAAATAGCTTCTAACTGTTTTCTAACTACCTGCAGTCAGCCCATCATATCTACAGGTTTTGCATCTGCATATTCAGCCAACCACAGGTTGAAATGTAGTTATACCTACAATAAGTGTATCTGTACAGACCTTTCTCTCATGTTTATTCCCTAAACAATATGGTATAACAGATGTGTATATTAACACAGCATTTTCACTGTGTCAAGTATTATATGTAACCCATAGATGATTTATACCAGAGGATTGTGTAGGTTATATATGCAAATTCTATAACATTTTACATAAGGAACTTTAGCTTAAATGATTTGGGGATCCTTAGGGGTCTGGAACCAATCCCCCATGGATACCAAGGGATGCTGTATTTCTTTTATTCATAATATATTGGCTCTTTTCTATTAATTTCTTTGCTTCTAACATCTCTATTCAAGAACGTTTTTACAAGGAGAAAGAACCCAAATCTAGGAGAAATTAACTAATCATGCAGAGGTCACTACTATGGAATCAAAGTAGTCTTAGATAGGACACATGGAGCAAGTATCCTGACTATCTAAAATTGTATGGAAACATGAACTCTTCCTACAGGAGCCTAAATATAACATTAAACTTTAAGAACTCTTTTATTCCCAATTCCACAGTTTTTGCTTTATCAAATACTTGACATTGTAAATTTTATACAGAAGAACCTCTGTATGTTGACCACTCAAGGGAGTATAACAACCTGGATAACATATGGAGGTGGTCAACATAAGGAACTAGGCCTGCTATACTGATACACACATGCACTTTACTTTCTAATACAGCTTTTATCAGAGAATATTATATGAAATCATATATAACCAAAACAGTAAAATCATATATTTCGTATCATACAAAATCAATACATTTACTGTTTTCTCATGGTTTAGCCATTCTTCTGGGGAAAAAAGAGTCAATATTGGTCTGTTTCTTATTCTTATTACAAATGTAAGTGGAAAGGCACTCTCAACAATGGCTACATCACTGAACACTACACCTGGGCATTTTTCCAAAGCAAGGGACTTCAACTGCATTATCAGATACCTGACATCCTCTTCTTTTGGAGTCTCTACAATTTCTGTGTCATCCTCACTGGGCTTCTTCCACTTTATCAGTTGCTTCATGCACTTTTATGCTGGTCTGTGGCTCAGTCAGTATCCCTTGGAAAATTGCTTGTGGGTCATGTGCCTTCCAGGTGGCCACCTCATCCTCCATTGCAACAAAACCTTCCAAATCCACCCCTTTGAATCCTGTCATGGGAAATGGACTGTCTGACAGGGCCAAAACATCATTCCCTTGGGTTGTGATTAATCCCACTTTCCTGAAACACCCTGTATCATTGCTGGCTTAACTTTATTCCAAGAAGAACTGAGAACTGAGGGCAGCATCTGGAGCATTAATTGATGCAGTTGATGGTTTACGTGCACAGGTGAACCTCAGATTTGTGTTTAGTAATGACCCACTGTGGGAGTACATTTTAAAGGTTTTGATGATCTCTTAGTCAAAAGGTTGGATTTGTTGAGGTCTTGTTTGGAAACAGAAATTTCAGTGACATGATTGTGAGATAAGGACTCACTTACAGGTGGCTAGGACCATTCTCTGCTCTCAGTAGAGTAGAAATACCTCCATTTTTTGGTCAATACCATTTATCCACTCCTCAAACAAGGAACCAGTCATCCATGTGCATTTGTTTGATCTCCAAGTGATGGGGAGGTCTTTGGGCTTCAGGTTCTGAATTCACATGGCTTTCATGATTTACCAGTCACCAAATGCTTTAGTTTCTCTCCAGCCGAGTTAATACAGAGCAGAACTGCGAACTGTTCCTTGGAAAGTTTTCCACTCTTAAATTTGGCACTTTTCATGATGAGGCTCCTGTCAGGCATCACCTTGAAACAGAGTCTGCACTGGTCAGCATTAAAGATGTTGTCATCTTTGAAGCCTCAGGTGAAGTCTAGGAACTTTCTGATGAATTCTTCCACAACTTCTACTGGAACTTCTTAAGATTCACCACATAGGACTTTCTGGGAGATCTCATGTCACAGTTTAAATTTCCCAAGCCAACCACGTGATACTTAGAAATCTTCCACCTCGAATTCCTATGCCAATGTTTTAGCAACTTCTTGGATCATTGGCCTGGAGACACAAGTGTTAACTGCCCCCATTTGTTTGAACCAACTTAATGTGGCATCAGCGACTTCATCAAGGGATGTTTTCCTTCTTTCCCACTGTAGGTCTCTGCTCTCCTTACCATATCTCTCCAAGTACTCGTGTTTAATTTTTTTGGATGTTGCTAACTGTGGTCTTGCTAACATCAAAGCAAGACATTTCTTTGGTTGCCGCTTTCCAGCAATGTAGATCAACCTTTTCCTTCAATGTCAGCTCTTTGAGTTCTTCTCTTTGTCCTATCATGTCTGCATTAATTATAAAATTTTTCAATAATTATAGGATGTACCTACAATTCAGACCAGTCCTTCATGTTGAAAAACCCATAAGACATGATAAACAATAAGTTAGGCCTAATCTAATATGTTCTAATAATCAAACATGAAAAAAGAACTTATACTAAAGAGCAAATAATACAACTAAGGGGCAAAGCCCACACCTTCTACTACTGGTGTAAAGTAGACTCAACTGGTCAAGATGTAGAAGGTAAATTAACATCCTGTGTCACAGTCCAAGTGGTTAAGATAAAACTTACAGGCTCGGCGCCTGTGGCTCAACGGGCTAAGGCGCCAGCCACGTACATCTGAGCTGGTGGGTTCGAATCCAGCCCGGGCCCACCAAACAACAATGACGGCTGCAACCAAAAAAAAAAAAAAAAAAAAAAGGCCAGGCATTGTGGCGGGCACCTGTAGTCCCAGCTACTTGGGAGGCAGAGGCAGGAGACTCGCTTGAGCCCAGGAATTAGAGGTTGCTGTGAGCTGTGATGCCACAGCACTCTATCCAGGGTGACAGCTTGAGGCTCTGTCTCAAAAAAAAAAAAAAAAAA
>CAUYRH010047978.1:0-23474 GCA_963574655.1 Perodicticus potto | reverse complement strand
TTCTTTTTCTTTCTTTTTTTTTTTTTTTTTGCTCTATTATCACTCTAAGGAATTTCTCTTTTTGTGCTATATGAGCATTCATAACTTCATATATAGGATATTAGAATTTTAAATGATGCTTGGTAAAATTATGTATCTCTTAAAATTCTAAGCACACAAAACATAATTATTGTGTAAACATATATAAGAAGTAAGAGCTTGCCTGTAGAAATTGTGGAACTAAACTAAGATGAACCCATGAGAATCTGGTGATGGATGATAACAGGTTGTTTTTGAAATTTATCTGGGATTATTAATGCAGTATTCACATCTTTTTAATTAAGGTTCAATTAATATGCAATTCAAAGTAGAAAGACCGTTTGGAGCAGACCTCTCTTTCAGAATCACACTCTCACAGGTAAAACATTGCAAGAGTGAGGAATGTTCTCATAAAATTCTTGCAAAGCAAAATGTGTTGTATAGAGATGCTGATTTTAATGACATTTCCAAACCTCTCAGTTTGCCAGGGTCAAATGGAGATACACATTTACTGAATCTGAGTTTATTAATTTTCCTATGAACTTCCTTTTAGATGATGAAGAAATATAGGATAAAAATCAGTAAAGTTCTAGGTAATAAGGCAGATTTTTATGAAGGCTAAATTTTATGAGAAAATTCCTCAGTCTTGCCATGTTTTACCTGTGAGAGTGTGATTCCGAAAGAGAAGTCTGCTCCAAACACTTTCTACTCTGAATTGCTTATTAATTGAACTTCAATTCAAAAGATGTGAATACGACATTAGTAATCCCAGATAAATTTCAGATAAATTTCACAACAACCTGCTATCATGCATCACCAGATTCCCATTGATTCAATGATCAAAGAATTCCTAAACATCATTTCTCTTTTCCAGAAACTGAAATAAACACAAACATAAAATTTGCAAGACCAGCAAAAAGAAACCAAATCTAGGATCCAACACAGCACTTATTTCACTGCTCTGATCAAAGAACCTGCCGTGTAGATGGTTCAGGCAAGGGGCCTCAGAGAAACTCCCTGTTTCTATGTCAAGAATCTTGAATTCTAATGAAAAGGGGGTTCTTGTTTGGTTTTCTGTGAACCTCTGTGACTATTGTCTATTTATATTCCACATAATAGACCAATTAAAACAAGTTGATAAAGCAAAGCTGAATTCAACAGAAGCTGCACTATTGTTTCAGAAGACTAGATGGTGAAGTGGTATTTGGGGGGTATTAGAGTCTGGGCTCAAGGGGCTACTGAAGCCTTTCAAGGGTAGTAACTAACTACGCTAGGTAAAGTTCATGATATAGAGCTTAAGATTGGGGTGTCCATGAGTTAGGAACCTTGAAGTGGGTCTTCATAAGTAAACTGTTATTTAATAAACAGCCATCTGCCCAGGTGAGCAATCTATTGTCCCAGAAGTGAGTTGTTTGCTCACACAAATTGGTTTGCAGGCATTTCCTGAAGCAAACAATAAAGTTATTTATTGGTGTACAGCCTTAGCTTCCTGAAGAATAATTTGCTGGAATAAATTTTTAAATCATATTGACACAAATGGCCTTGGGTTTTAGTTCTGATAGTTAAGCTATATAGAAAATAGTCTAAAAGTGTTTTTGTGCTGTTCATTAGTAGTATCTGAAAATGTTCACATTACTTTAATTTTCCATGGGCTTCAGCTAGAAATCTAAAAGAGTCTTTAATTTCTGATCTTTAATGAAATCGTTAGAGTGTAACAATTTTCTTGAACTGGATATGATAGACATGTGTGTGTCTATATTCTGTCAAAATATTCCAAAATGTCTTCTCTGTTAAATAATTTAAAATTATTTAACAAAGTATTAAATTGTTTAAACCATTTATTTAAATCCTATATTATTTTAATCAATTGTTCCTTATTATTCTGGAAAATCCCTTGATAAGTTATCATGAATCTAAATAAAAAAAACTCTTCAGCATAAAAATGGGAATATTTTATTATAAAAAATATTCACAACTATATGTCATTTATGGAAAAGACTAAATTCTTCAGGTCTCAGATAGTTTAAATTTTCTTCAATTGGTGTGAAAATAAGCAAAATGCCTGTTATGATATATCCTATATAAAATTCTGTGAAGCTTCAGGTACTAATACCAAGATGTAGAAAAACAACAAAAAAACTGCTAGATTTCATAATTACAAATTGGGATATAAAAGCACAATTATTTTAAATTGTGTACTTCTCTTTAAAGAATCAAAAGTAATATACAAATATTTTTTACAAATACTGATAGTACAGTTACATGTGCATCTCATATGTGAGTGTTTTTCTGTCTGTTAAACTCAATATTGCATTATTTTCATCAGGGCGGAATGTCCTTATTTTCTATCTAAAACTGAAGTGAAATTATACATTCCAAAGTATATTAAACTTTCAGCATTAAAAAATAATAAGCTTTGCATTTTTACTAATACCTGCCTAAATACACTTATATAAGAGAATTTAAAGAATGAGATAATATTTCGTATTCAAAAAATACTCTAAGAAAATAGGTGTGCATTATATGATTTCATATTAAAGAAATATTTTACAAGCAATAATGATGGTGTTTATTTTATAATCCCATTTCCACCGCTAATAGCAATGGTACATACACACATCTAACATTTTTCCAGCGGTGAGTACATATTGATTCTTTTCTTAAAATTTATCTTTAATTATACCATTTTTAAAAAGAAGCCTATAAACACACACACATATATAATAGCATGTGAGATAGTGAGACTATTCCTACTGAAGTTTAATATTTTCATATATATATGTATATATATATACATGTTGAATCACACAAGTTTCTTATTCTTTAATTGCATCAACAATGATTCCTGGTTAAAAAGTGGAAAATAGAACCAACAATAACATCACTTCAAAATTAATTACAATTTGCCCTCAATATCCTTTCTATTAATACATCATGTAGATTCTATTAAACATGCAAACCTTTTGGTTGTTCTGGGTGATGCTGATACAAAAATGCCTAGTACATACTCTGAGTCTGCATGTTTTACAGTAGGCAAGCATATAATTTTAACAGGGCTAATATGTGCTATACAAACTATGATTAATGATGACTAAATGGAGGAAATTATCAAGAAAAGAATCATAAGAGGTGGTGCTTGAGTTAGAATTTTAAAGATGTTTGCAAAACCAAGAAATCAAGTTGGGCAGTGGTGTTCTAGAACGTGGGAACAGCAGGCGCAAAATAGGGGTGTCATAGAGCGACATGGTGAGAGAATTGGTGATTCCATACAGAATGTCTTCAGGGCCCATATCCCAGCACATAAAGACTTTAAGCTAAGAAGGGTCCAAAGTGACTTGGGTATTCACTTTGCTGCCTTATAACTATTTTATATCTGACTTACGCACTAAACTTTCAGTTATTTTGGAAGGAAAAGACAAATATTCCTTTAACAGAGCTATATAACTGGATAGAATGAATGAATAATGTATGATATAATTGAGATTTTAATCCTATTCTGTTAAGCTTATTTAATTGAAAGTTGCCATTGAATACAATCTTTTTCAGTCTATAATTTTCTTCAGTCATCACAGTTTGAACTAAAATAAATATTTCTGCTTATAGCTCTCTGAGCATCAAAAGCACTAGTTATTATCTTAATAATGAAATTCAGCAAACAACACAAAACCTGATGTAACCATTCACCTTAAAATTTTAGCAATATACAAATATCCCTCGCATATATTTCAACACAGTTAATTGCTATAATAAAACTTCATGATAAAATTATGGGCAATATGGGCTAAAAGAAGCATTAGCTTGGGTGGCACCTCTGGTTCTAAGGAGTAGGGTGCCGGCCCCATATGCCCAGAGGTGGTGGGGTCAAATCCAGCCCTGGTCAAAAACTGCAAAAAGAAAAAGAAGAAAAAGCATTAGCTTGTAAGAATAAGGTGATGTTTGGAAACAGAGTTGTTGAGGAAGAGATCGGGTGGAAAATGACCTTTGAAGATTGTGTCTAAAACGTTCCTAACGACAATAGTCAAAATGAAAAAAAAGAAAAATGGGCAAGACCACAAATAAGGAAGGACAAAATATCATTGTTAAAAGAGGCAGAAGGAGAACAAAGCCCATAGAAACCACAGAGAATAAGAAAAACAAATCTTTGGAATTTGAAACAAAAGCTACTACACAAAGCTTGGAGGAAAAATAAAAAGCTTCAACAAGAAATCATTTACTGCTTTCTAATTTTCCCAGAATATTATTAGTAAAGTTTTGTTCTCGAAAAATACATTGAGTCTTCATGAATTAGTCTGTTGGAATATCTTGATAATAACATATTACTTGAAATGTTACCCATTAAATTACATTTGGCTTACAATCACTTGAGACCAAGAGTTTGAGTTTGCTGTGAGCTGTAATGCCGTAACACTCTACCCAGGGTGACAAAGTAAGGCTCTGCCTCAAAAAAAAAAAAAAAAAAAAAAAAAAACAGTAGAAGAAACAAGTAAGTTGAGGTAATAGAATACTATACAGCAATTAAAAATTAATGGCTTCAATCATAAGCCACGCAAACAATGCATCTCAAAAAATACAATATTGAGCAAAATCAATTGGCACAAAACACTACCTGGTGTATGATTCTCTACTGCTAAATTTATAGTGGTGTTAAGCTAACTGGAATGGATAGAAATTAGAAAGGTGCATGATATGTAAATCATCTTGAATCTCAAGTCTGATCAAACACGTTCGTGATCTCATCCTAGAACGGAGCTACGTACGTCATTGCTGAATGTTACCATAGTCACCTTTAAAGTACTCCTCTTGGGAAGCTATGCACCAAAACCGGGGTCTAGACTACGTTTCAAAACAATTATGGAGCTCTTTTTCTGGAATGACTGTCAAAACTGTTATCATATTATGCTTGATGTACACAATGTCATCAAAATATTTCCTTTTCAATATTTCCTTTATCTTTAGATTAAAAAAAAGTCATTGGGGGGTCAGATCAGGTGAGTAGGGAGGTTGTTCCAATGTGGTTATTTGTTTACTAGCCAAAAACTCCTTCATAGACAGTAAGTATGACAAGAACTGGTGCATAGTTGTGATACAACAGCCATAAGTTTGGCAAAAATTTCAGTTCATTTGAGTCTAATTTTTTCATGTAGCCTTTTCAGCAATTCCAAATAATAAACTATTTGGTTAACTGTGCTTCCAGTTGGTTAAAATCCATAATACCTCTTTCTAATCATAGCTTCTGCTATGGTCATCTTCCTGCATATCTGTGTGTAGAGGACGCCAAGAGCCCGACGATCTCTGAGCAAGATGATTTGCAGCTGGGGGCGGCCCTTGGCCAATTAGTCTGCAGGTGTTCCCTGTGAGCGAACCCGAGCCCATGGCGGTACTTGGGCGCGTAGTCATTGTCTAATACTCCCCTCACCTGTCTTGTGCTGTCTCAATAAAAGGTTACTGCGGAGGTTGCTCAGGGCTACCCTGCAATCAAGGTTAGCCTGCCTCCTGCAAGCTTGTACTTCTAATCCGCTGTCTAGCCTGGTTCCTTTCTGCCGGATGGAGACCAAGGCCATAGGGGTTGTGACACTGTGTGTCTGTGTCTCTTTTACTCTTCTTATGAAGATACAGTGGTGATGGACTAAGTCACACCAGACTGGCCTGTCAGCTTGCTTACAGCAGCAAAAATCCTATTTCCAAATAAGGTCATACAAATATGTGTTAGTCTGTGTGCGCACGTATGTATTTCTTTTCTTCTACTCACTCGGGGCTTGATTTGTTCTATTTGTTTAGTTATTTGACCTGTGACATTAGACATTATGTTGTTAATTTGCAATATTTCTGTCTTTTTATATGAGAAGTTAGTGGCATCAGCGCCCCTCTTATCATTGCTTTTCAGTATCCAGAGATTTTGACATCAATGTGAAATGTTACAGTGATTTCCTTCTTGATTTCACCAATGGTTGATTCAAAGATCATTCAGCAGCAGATTATTTCATTTCCAAGAATTTGTGTAGTTTTGAGAATTCCTCCTAAAATTGATACTTTGTTTTATTCTGCTATGTTTTCAGAGGACATATGGTATGACTTCTTTTTTTTTTTTTTTTTTTTTTTTTTTCAAATCCTGAGACTTGCTTTGATGGCTAAGATATCATCTATCATGGAAAATGTTTCATGGGGTAATGAGAAGATTACATTATATACTCTTCAGTCTTTGAATAGAATGCTCTTCTGTGATAAATGAATTTGGTTTTTGAATAGAATGCTGTGTCTGTAAGTCACCTTGTTCTAGATTGTACTTAAGAGCAGGATATCTTTACTGTGTCTTCTGTCTCAGTAATGTGTCCAGTTCTGTCAGTGGAGTATTAAATTCCCTAGATGTTACATGCTTTCTGTTTCTTTCCTCAGGTATAGTAGTATTTGTTTCATGAATCTGATTGCTCCTGTGTTAGTGCATATATATTTAGAATAGTTATATCTTCTTGTGGAATGAATCCCCATATCGTGATATAATACCCATCTTTGTCTCCTTTTACTGTTGTTCATTTAAAGTTTATTTGACATAAGAATAGCTATTCCTGCTTGTTTTTCTTTCCATTTGCATGAAATACGTTCTTCTTCCTTTTTTCTTTGAGTCTATGAAAATCTTTGCAATTTAAATGAGTTTCTTGAAGATAGAACGTACTTGGGTTCTGTTTTTTTATGTATTATGCCAATCTCTATCTTTTACGTGGGCATTTAGTTTAACATTCAATGTTAATATTAACATATGGGATAGTGCACTAGCCATCATTTTGATTGTTAACTAGTAGCTTTGTTTTCTACCTTGTGTTAATGTCTTATAAATGCTCTGAGTATGTATTATGATTTTTTTTATACTTGTGGGTATTGATTGTTTATGTGATCTATAGGCACTATTAAGAATTTCTTGTAGGACACATCTAATGGTGACATATTCTCTTGTCGTTTGCTTGCCTTAGAAACACATTATATCTCCTTCATTCATAAAACTTAGTTTGGTAGCATACGAAATTTTTGGTTGACAGTTATTGTTTACATAGACTAAAGATAGAACCTTACTTCCATTGGGGTTATAAGGATTTTTCTGAGAAATCTGCTGTTAGTAGGATGGGTTTTTGTTTGTAAGGTACCTGACACTTTCACCTCACAGTCTGCAGGATTTTCTCCTTGACTTTAACTTCACCTTTTCTGATGACTTCTGTGCCTTGGAGATGTCATGCTTGCAAAATGCTTCCAGGAGTTCAATGAGCTTCTTATATGTGGATGTCTACATTTCTGGCAAGACCAGGAATTTTTTTCCTCCATTATTCTTGCTAGTAGTTTTTGCATGTTTTTGCTTTTTCTTCTTCTCCCTCAAAGAAACCTCTAATTCTTATACTCAGGTGTCTTACATACTTCTGCATTTCTTAAAGACTTTGTTCAAGGATGATGCCTGTGGCTCAAAGGAGTAGGGGACCAGCCCTATGTGCCGGAGGTGGTGAGTTCAAACCTAGCCCCGGGAAAAACTTCAAAAAAAAAAAAAAAAGACTGTTCATCTCTGTTCATCTTCTTGTTATTTTTTCTTTCTTTTCACTGCCTGAATTAATTCAAAAGCAGAGTCTTCAAGCTCCCAAATTTGTTTCTTCTATTTGATCTGGTCTGTAATTAAAATTTCCATTGAAAATTTTATTTCCGTAAATTATCCTTCCATTTCCAGAAGATTTTCTTTTAATTATCTACTTATTGAATTTCGCATTCATGCTTTGATTTTTTTGTCTTTTGGTTTATCTTTGTTGGTTTTCAACTTTCTCATGAATGCCATTGACCTTAATTGTGATCTACATTTTGAACTTCATGTCCAATATTTCAAAAATTTCCTTTTGGTTGGAGATAAAAATGGGGTTCAGGCTGCTCCCCCTTCCTGGGACTGGCTGAATCCGATAGGCCTCTGAGTAGGCAACTGCACTCAGGCAGCCCAGTGGAACCAGACTCAGGCCTCCACAGCCAGGACACAGCACAGCTTTACTTCTGAGGGGGAAGGGGTCTCCTGTACCTTCACCACAGCACATATTCCATACTCTGCTATCAGTCATGTCTACACAAGTTCACTCCTCACTGGAGATCAGTTCACAAATCTCCCATCTACAGTTGCAAATGATGAGACAAAGTCATGAAAGTAGGAGAACAGTTCCCCATACTCAATCCTAGGGCCCCCGAGTCCAAGTACTGACCCCGACTAGGAAAGGTGAATTGGTCTCAAGCTGCCAAGTGGAGAATCCATCGAGGTACATGAAGTTACACTAAAGTTCAGTGAGGAGGAGAGAAAGAACATCACTCTCCGTGGAGGAAGACTGGCTGTCAGGATTTAGCTTCTAGTACAAAACCCCTTGGTTCCACAGCGGCCCACTTCTTAGCATAAGAAATCTACCCAAAGACAAAGATCACCTGGGTTTCCAGCTCCTTCCCTGACTTGGTAGCCAGGCAGTAGCAGCTTCACGGTAGGACTCCGAGGGTCCATGGTTTGGAAACCTGTAAAACTCCACTTGAACTCCCTCAACATGCTGGGACCTGTGGCTGCCAAGTAGCTCCTCTTCACACAAAACTGGAAATGGTTCAGTCAGGAGTTTGGAACCCTTAAGCCATCCAGCTTATCCCTTTCTTATGTCTCAATTGGAGGCTCTGCTCAAGGAACTAAAAAAAAAAAAAAATCCAAAATAACCTCGCGCAGGCAGGCTATCTTTCAGCTTTACCATCAACACCCCCATCACCTCTATGTTGTCTTACTCTTTCTTCCTCTCCTATGACAATCTACTTGACATCTGGGTTCATTATCAATATTCTGGTTATTCTCTGGTAGAGAGACATATGTCTGCTTCCTCTACTTAGCTATTTTGCCCCCGAAGTTTGTATTTTATCATTTTTAATATTTATCTCTGAAATGAAAGCTAGATTGGTCACAATAAGAAATTGTGTGGCATTTGAAATTTCATTAAAAAATTGCAGGTATTTCTGTAATTTAATTAAATGTATATAAAATTTCAAAGCTAAATTGATAGAACATGAAATGAACATTTTGATATAGAATACAATCTTTAGAAACTCTCTTGTGGTACAGAAAAATTGAAACAACTGAGAAGAAAACAGCAGAAATTACAGAAATAAAATTTAAGAAGATTTAGTAAATACTTGAATTGGCATATCAAAAGCAAAAATCAAATAATTCAAATACAGGCTAAGATATAATATACAAAGAAATTTCCTGAACTGATTATTGTCAAATATCACCTAATTTGTAAATCAAACTGCAGATTAGGTTTCAAACCATATTAATAAAAATATACTCACTATAAATATTTATAATCCTTTAACTACAATAGTAAGAAAAAATGTACAGCAAGTACACAGGACTAATATTTTTAATTTCTGAAGTGTACAATGTGTACATAGACTTGAAAATTTTTTGTAATTTCTGAAGACTGGAGAAAATTAATTGGGTTTTGAAAAATATTTTGAAGTAGACATTTTATATTCCATATATAAGAAATGGAAGTCTTGGAAACATGTTAGATCTCCACTTAGAAGATAAATAAAAATTGAATTTTACCTGAATAAAATTAATCAAATATAGAATCAAAAATAATAACAAGGAAACGTAATGAACAATACTGTTAATGACTATTAACAAAACTATATATAAAATGAAATTATAGTCACCACATTAAATAAAAATAAAAAAATATTTTAATATTAATTTTTTAATATTTTAAATTTTTTTTTAAAATTTAAAATCTGTGATTAAAGTATTAAAGTGAACCAAGATTATATCCACAGATTAAAAAGTAAGTAAGCACATGACATATTGTTACTCTTTTCTTTGCATTATAAATGAAAATTATCTATTTGAAATATTTAAAGTAACAAAATAATTGCAGCTCTATTTTCTTTAGAAAATAATTTTAAAATAAAACAAGGAACTATTGTAACTATAGAAGAATATATTAATAACATTGTTTGCAAGCATAAAAATAGAAAAAGTTGATATTATTTTTAGTGATGAATGCAAACCCTTTAAGTTTCCCGATAGGTAGAAACCAAATTTAACAAGGAAGAGACTATCCTTAAAATATATAATGCACCATGTTTAAAAATAAAAGGATTGTTGAAAATATATTGAGATACAATATGAACAAAAGAAAATGAAAACAGAGCTGATAATGCACAAAGCAGAACTCATAACAATATTGTACTAATTTTGTGTCAGAGTATGGATAAAAACCATGGTACCACTTGGATGAATAATTATTATTGTTGACATTTGATGATATAATATTAAATGTATATTAAAATAAAGTAATTTAGAATTAAAAAGGGTAACCGGCAGTCATGAAAACAAAATACAAGCCTTTCAATATTAAAAGTCTTTCTAAATTGCCAATGCTTTTGTATTGACTAATCTGGCTATAGAGTAGAGTAGGGCATTCAGATTTTATTTATACATAAATAGAGTTATGTATTTATATATTTGTACATAAACAGAGTTAATCAGATCCTACATTGACCAATTATATAGAAATAGGTCTTAAACTGGATATACATGTATTTATTCTTATTATTGATAAAATTTTACCTCTCTTGAAAATATGACCAATGGTAAAAAGAAAGAAAACAGATATGCTTGGAGTTGAAAGTGTAGGATAGGTTGGAACTGGCAAAAATAACTTTTATTATATTGTGCAGCAATGGATACTGAAGAAAACCCATAACTAAATTCAGTTCATTTCCACAAACTGGAACTTCTTTTGAAGCTTCTAAAAAGCTTCTGAAGAATTTTAACTAAGAAAAAGGGGCAAATTTGTTTAACATGGTCACACAACACTATTACACAGTGCTTCTCAACGTTTAATAAACATAAACATGACCTGCATTTATGCAGATTCAATAGAGTTGGGAATGGGGCCAATATTAATAATTCTAATATATTAAATTAACAAACAGAAAATAGCAAAGAAAAGGAGAAAAGAAATTCTTAGATACTTTACTGCATAGACATTTACAAATATAGGAAAACCCGCATTTATTTAAAGTATTGCTGTGTTTACAGTGCAGTAAATGTATTTCATAAGAGACGGTTTCTTTACATTCAGATTTTTATCTATCATTGAAATTATAATAGACTCTTGGCTTTGTGTAACACCAAATTCCAAACAGCTAGAAACTTTTGGGTGGCAAATGCTCACCATTTTATAACATTTTCTCAAGATATCTAACATACCCAAGGACAAAATTGCTGCCTTCCAGTGATTTTCAATTTATCCAGTTTTCCAGCAATTTGTCTGCCCACACAATGACAGATTACTGTTACAGTCTCTCCACTTTCCGAACAGCCAAGCCAATTGTTTTCCATCAGTAGCTCCATCTTTTAAGCACTTCAAAGTAGCTCCTGAAGGGATTCCTCTTTAGTTAAATGTTTCTACTTCTCTCTCATCATCCAAAGTGATCAATAGAGAGATAGCAGTATTTATCTTTACATTAGGGAAACTTCCATTGTTTTTCCTTCTCCTTGGAGTTTGATCCAAATCATGCCTTCAGATAGATAACTGAGTTTAGAGTTTCAGAGAATTTGAAGACAGAACTTCCGTGTCTATCTGGTAAATGACTATTGAATATTTGAACTATCCAGTCAAAATGCTGTAGCTTCTTAAAAATACCAAACCAGAAACCTGGAATGCTATGTACAAACAGAAGTTTACTTAAGCAAAAAGGTGCAGGGCTCTGGTGTTTGCTAATGCAAATTCTTAAATATAATAAGCCCTCTGAACCCTAACCCTCTGTAGACTTAATCACTGATCAAAAATATTTGGACAAAAAGAAAAACTAAAAAAAGAAGAATACAATAATGTAGGGTGAGACTAGGTTGTTTGGGCTTTCTCGCCCACAGTTCTGCTGGAAGGCACCTCGTGTGTCTTAAATAGTCATAATTGTGCAGTGACGTTGCAGTCATAGCGCTGCTGCCTGGCACTTTGCCACTGTTGTCCCCCTGGGTATGTATATGTACAGGGCCTTCCATTTGTGCAGATTTCCTGTGCTAGCTCGCCTGCGCTTGCCGCCTGCTGCCAGGAGCTGAATAAAGACATTGTTGGACCTCTCCGGGTTCCTAAGTTCCTCTGGGCCTACCCAAATCACATCCTTTGTATTACAAATGGTGTCACTGGCAGGACTCACTTCGGGCCAGCATGGAGGCACTCCAGGAGGGAAGAATAGGCAGGTGGCTCAGCAGGAATCTGTGGCACTTGGTAGCCAGCCTATTGTCAGCTTTGGTGCCTCACCAGGAATGGCCTGAGGTGGAAGGGATGTCACTGTAGGTCAAAAGGGCCCTCCACACCGTGGGGGAGGCCTTTGAGAGGAAAAGGCACGCTGGAGCAGGGGCTGGATATTTCTTTCAGCTTTCTCAGCAGAGAACAAAACACCGTGGGATGTAACAGGTGTCCGGACACTCCCTGGCGGGCGGCCTGGAGTGGGTGTGGCGGCGCACAGATCACTGGAGGAAACACAGTGGCTCCTTGAGGAGGGGTGGCCTGGTGACTCAAGGAATAGGTAGAACTCCCCTGTGGGTGGGGGCAGACTCCTCGGAAGAGAAAGATGCACCTTGCTTCAGGGGGTGGCCAGTGGGAACACAGAAGGCAAAAACACACCACCGAATAGCCCCCGGGAAGGTGTGCAGCCACCTACCCACAAGTAACTGAACCCAGATATCAGAGGCATCAGCGTCGAGGATCCAGCAGCACACCTTACTCTTACCCAACATTTACCTTCCAATGTCTTTTCACCCTTTGGAATCCTGAAGATACTATCTTGTTTTTTTTTTGTTTTTTTTTCCTTTCATTACTATATAGGACTAATGTCTCTTTGTTATAATACTATTTAATAGAGAAGCCTCTCAAACTACTGCCTTTTGAGAAAAATACTTTTGAACTCATGCCTCTGCTGCATGAAGGCTACAGTGAATAACGTGAGTAATAAACTCGTTTGTTTTTCTTTTCTTTAATTAGACTTTTGTTTTCAGGAGTGTGTCTCAACTAAGGACCTAAACAGGGAAAGAAAATAAATTATCCCTTCAGCCCTATAATTTTAAAATATGACAACAGAGACACTCCACTAGCTGTAGGACCTATACATGGAATTCTGTATGAATTGGAAAAAGCTGGCAGACAAAGGCAAGATTACTACAAAAGTCAGCCAGACTTGTGTGGTGTGTGGTCAAGAGAAGAGGGTAAAACATTTTCACTTTCCCTTCCTTTTCAGGTTTAGATGGGCAAGAGAAAAACCTTTAAGAATGCATTAAAAAAAAAAAAAAAGAAAAATGTTGTTTTATTTTTTATTTTTATTTTTTAGATTTTGGACTCTGTAGATTTGTTTTAGGTACCTACTTGTTTATTCAGCTTTAATTTCCAAAAAATTGTCTCTTTGTTTTCCTTGTCTCTGTCTCCTTGTGTGGTTTGTCATAGAAGGAAAATATTACTAGATTTTTCTTTCACCTTGTTTTATTTCTTGGGAAGCTTGACCTTGTGAGCAACAAATTTATTCTCTGACCTCAGTTTCCCTGGAGAGCACAAGTCATTGGTCTATGTCAGGCAGCCAGCTGGGATTCCATCTGTGGTTCAATATAGCTGTCTGTCCAAATGTGCCAGCTCTTGGGAATCTGTCCTAATGGTCTCACCCTCATTACCTTGCTAATAATGAGTCTTTAATTTTTTTTTTTTTTTTAGGTTACCTTTGGAAGGAACTTCAGATCTTGAGGGATATTTCATTTTTGCAACCTCTTTGAGGACCAAATTCTTATATACAAATATGTAAGACATAGGGCGGCACCTATGGCTCAAGGACCCCATATAACAGAGGTCGTGGGTTCAAACCCTGCCCTGGCCAAAAACTGCAACAACAACAACAAAAATCCACAAATATATAAGACATAAAAAGGCTTACTTATTTTTGACTCACAATTAAAATAGATACACCTTTGAGATTAGACTTTTGTATCTAAAAGTATATTTTACAGATCCCTCTCAGAACTGTAAATCTCAGCATGGCTTTGAAAATGTTAATATCCAGGGAATGTTGCTAAGTCAAACATTATTTCAATTGAGATCAGATTCACAATGGAGTTAAAATTGTTTGGACCCAGCACAAAATTTTTTTTTTCAGTGGGTACCGTTAGCTCAGGAAAGAAATAATAATGAGAATTGTTTTAAATAATTAAAGGTTACATGCAATTGCAATTGGCCTTGCCAAAGACCCCCTCCCTAAGTTAATTTTTTGTTCCTTCAGATTTTTCCAGTCAAGACTATCTACCAGACTGAACTGTTCTCTCCACACACTTCACCATTCATCACCAACACCTGGTTCTTGAATCAGCCCACCTGAAAGCCCTAAGACTTCAAATACTACTAGATCTGATCTGTACTCTACAAGCCTCTGTAGAAGCTCTTGCACTTAGCTGATCAGACAGATGGATTTGAGATTATTTCTCTCCTTCATGCAACAGACATCTTTTGCCTTAAAATTCCTTTCTTCCTTGATAATCCTCCTTGTCTCAATAACTGGCTTTTTGTGCAGTAAATGAAGAGACCTAGACTTAGGTCTTGGAGGTTCCATAACAATTTGATTTAAATTTTGGCATGTGATAGAAAGATCTTTTAGTTTAGCCTTCTCTCTTAAGCTAAATGGAACTATATCCATGGAAAATAAAAATAACTGGTTAAAACATTTCAAAGACAAATAGCTTTAAATAGTCATACCACAGAATAGTGTGTGCCATGAGAAGATCTCAGGTGTGCTGGGAAAATTTTTAAAGATAATTTAATTAAATTATTTTCAAAAGAAGTTCAAAGCACAGTAAGCTTATTATTTTTTTTTTACTCTTTTTTTTCTGATCAACATAATTTAGGTGTGCTGTGGAAATTTAAAGTTTCAGGTGTACCATGAGATTAAAAAATGTTGAAAAGCACTGCCTTAGACCTCTAATAAGTAAATATGCCCCACCACCAAGACTCCTACTGGAGGTAAATTTCAGAAAAGAAAAGCCATGAAATAGAAACATTTGCTATTTTCCCAGCTAAAACCTAATAAAAAGAGTTTGTAAGAGTTCATAGTAAAGGAGACTTAAAAGCTGAAATGTAGTCTATATAAGAATACAAGTATTTTTAAAGCCTGAATTATCTCTTTTCAGTCAACTGAGCTCCTTGTTTCTCAAAACTCTGATTAGTGCTCAGAAATGAAATGTGCCAAGTGAGGCCTGCAGTGATAACAATACTGTCTGGATACACCGCATGCTACTGGGCATTCTTTGGTTCTTACTAATAAAAATAATTTTCCCACATTGGTTTTAGTTTCAATATTTTATAGTTATATGTATAAAAAATAATATGCAAATAAAACAATTTTAACATGAAATGGTAAAGCTTTGTCATATCAATAACAATGCAATAATTCTTTTGTTGTCTGGTACAATTCAAAACATGATAAAATGCATAATTCAAGAAATTTAACAACTCTTTGAATTTACAATACTCTGTACTTATATAGACTACTTGCACCAGGATCCACTATTTGTACTAATTATTTTAGGCACAACTGTGAAATTTATTGACAATGAAGTATATCATGCTTACAGACGCATGTCAAGTAACGTACCAGTAACAGGTGTCCTCAAGTTTTTGTTTGCAAAATGGCGTCATTCGCTCCAAGCAAACATCTTGTTTGAACGACTATCAATGTTGTTGACAGTCAAAAGGGTAATCTTCTGGTAACTATATGCAATCCCCCTGTTTCTTCTCTTTTCAACATAATTTTTAATTCTAAGACTCGTTCTTACTTTTATTTCTGCCTGTCTCTGTCCCCTTACCATGATTGAAGTCACATGGGGAGATTTAAAGAATTCTAACAGCCCTAGGACCTGCCAAAGAAAATATTTTATAATTGGTTCAACAGATATCTATTGAGTAACTTCAAGGTCTTAGTGATCACGTACTAAAAACTCGTGACAAATGTATTGGATTTGGGAAGTCAGTTGGTACGCTAATAAATAGATATGTAATAATAATTACATATTATTTATTACAGGATAAGACTGTAATACAAAGCAATGTGACTCAGGGGCACAGCACATAGGAATTTTGAATGCCTCTGAATAGTTGGTAAAAACACTCTCAGGTAAAGTTATGAAAAATTATAAACTATGATCATGACCAGAAAGTCACATTATTTGTGACTGAGTAGAAAAAAATAAATCCAAAGGAGATTTTTATTTTTGTTTTTGTGTTTTGTTTTTTAAAATATATTGCAGTCATACAATGTCAAGGGAAATAAAAACAAAAAAAGGATAAACTATAGGTAAATTTTATGATAATGTGGTTTTTTCAAAACTATAATTTATATAAAAATTAGTCTCAATTCTTAGCAATCATTTTTATACTAAGGAATTCATTGCTAGGGCCTCCTTGAATTAAAGGAAATAAACTAAGTAAATATAATTTTGAGAGTCAAAATGATACAGGATTCCGCCACTTAGAGCTGGACAGGGATTTCCCCATTCTCGAGGCCCAGGTGAGCTCAGAAATCAGACCCCCATTTCCAGACCTAAGCAGGCTACCTTTTCCTGGCCACACCCTCTGGGCTCTAGCAAGTTCAAGAACCATGAAAGGAGTAGCCTGAAAGGTTTGGGATAGTTCCACCTTGTATAAGGAGCACACACCTAATCCCTTCCCTAAAATAACCTTGCCCTAGTGGAAGAGAGACTGCATTTCATTCATTTGTTAATGAACTGTTTAACTTTGAAAAGATGTTTTCCCACCTACCCTGTCCTAGCCATAAATGTAATATTTAGGGGCAAAGGGCCCATGAGGCAGAATTCTAACTTAGGTTTGCCCTTTTGCCAGAAGCTCTGGTGCTTTTTACTCCTTCTGTATTCCTTTCCGTCTAATAAAAATCCTGTCTTACCACTGATCTCTGGTCTGTGGGTTCATTCTTTAAATCCCCAAGACCAAGGACCTACTAAGAAAGAAATTCAGATACCAAAATTTTTAAAAATTCTTATATATACAAATCTTGCTCTTTCCATTTCTTCTATTTTTTCATATTGTTGTGGCTTGACTTTTCTTTTCTTGTCTGTTGTTTTTTGCGTGATATTTGTTTTGTTCTTTTCTTGGGAACATTCTTAATCCATTTCAATTTATTTGACGTTCTTATTTTATTGTCTAATGCATAACATACATAGCAAATTTCTAGGGATCTTCATTTTTTTTTTTTTATATACAGGTGTTTTTTAGGCTTCCACTTTTTGCCTTCACAGAATTAAAAAGGCTTAAAATTTAATAACAATAACAGTGTTTAAGATAATGACTAGAAACAAAAACCTCGAAAAGAATGAACAAAGATAAATACATTCAGAAAAGAAATCAGATGACTACTGCATCAAAATATTAAGCAATATTAATAATGATAATTCAAAGAAAGTAACATTCACATTGTCAAATAAGAGTATGTCTATTATAGAGTGCTTTAACTCTGAGGCTCAGTGTGGAGTCATCAGTTAATTTCTTATTTTTTTTTCCCAAAGTCTCAAAAAATAGACAACTAATATTTATAAATAAAAGATAATTTCAAAAAACAGATCATGTCAAATCTTATAGACAATAGAAAAACAAGAAATATGTCAAAGTCATTCTATTTAATCTGGATATACCTGTTACTAAAATTGAAGAAAATATATTGTTATAAAGGGAAATTACAAACATATTTCACTTATAAATGAGGATGCAATATCCTAAACAACATATTAACAAGTTGAATTAAAAATTAATGTTTAAGTAATGTACTTTGGTCAAAATTGAATCCAGTTTATGTAAGAATTAGTCACTATTTTCTATTTCTTTTTTGTTTTCTTTCCCTCACCCCCTCACTCCTTCTCTCTCTGTCTGCTCTCCCCTTCCCCCATGCCCCATTGAGTCATTAATAGTCATTAATTGTCCTCATATCAAAGTTGAATACATAGGATTCATGCTTCTCCATTCTTGTGATGTTTCACTAAGAATAATGTGTTCCGCCTCCATCCAAGTTAGTACAAATGCTGCAAAATCTCCATTTTTTGATGGCTGAGTAATATTCCATGGTATACATATACCATACTTACCAATCCATTCCTGGGTTGAAGGACATTTTGCTATTCCACATTTTAGCAATTGTAAATTGGGCTGCAATAAACAGCCTAGTACAGTGTCTTTATAATAAAAGTTTTTTTTTTTTTCCTTCTGGATAGATGCCCAATAATGGGATTGCAGGATCAAATGGGAGATCTAGGTTGAGTTCGAGGTTTCTCCATACTTCCTTCCAAAAAGACTGTATTAGTTTGCAGTCCCACCAGCAGTGTAAATGTGTTCCTTTCTCTCCACATCCGTGCCAGCATCTGCAATTTTCAGATTTTGTGATATAGGCCATTCTCGCTGGAGTTAGATGGTATCTCAGGGTGGTTTTAATTTGCATTTCTCTAATACTTAGGGATGATGAGCATTTTTTCACTGGTTTACTGGCCATTTGTCTGTCATCTTTAGAGAAGATTCTATTCATCTGTCTTCCCCATTGATGTGTGTGATTGTGGGTTTTTTTCCTTATAGATTAATTGAAGTTCTGTATAGATCCTGGTTATTAAACTTTTGTCTGATTCGAAATATGCAAATATATTTTCCCATTGAGTAGGGTGTCTATTTGGTTTGGTTGTTGTCTCTTTGGCTGTGCAGAAGCTTTTCAGTTTAATTAAGTCTCATTTGTTTATTATTGCTGCTGTTGCTATTGCCATGGCAGTCGTCCTCATAAAGTCTTCCCCCAGGCCAGTATCTTCCAGTGTTTTTCCGATTCTTTCTTTGAGGATTTTTATCATTTCATGCCTTAAATTTAAGTCCTTTATCCATCTTGAATCAATTTTTGAGTGGAGAAAGGTGTGGATCCAGTTTCAGTCTTTTACATGTGGGTATCCAATTCTCCCAGCACCATTTATTGAATAGGGAGTTTTTCCCCCAGTGAATGCTCTTGTTTGGTTTACCAAAGATTCCATAGTTCTTCTTCATCAAAGTTTCTAGGCTCTCCCTGAGTTCTAGCTCCAGAGGAACAGTTGCCAGGAGTGTCCAAGAACAGAGAACGTTGGCATATTGATCTTGCTACAGACCCTGGCCTGGATTTTCCTAGTCTTAAAGGAATCTCTGAGACCATCTGCTGATCCTCCCCTTTTCATTTCCCAGAATTCTGTCTTTCACTTTTCCATCTGAAAAGTTGGATAGGTTTTCCTCTGTCTTTCCTTTATAGTTCCCTTCCTTTGGTCTCTAGCTTTCAAAGAATCAGGAACCCAGAATCCATTCCTAGATGGCCTCTGTCTTTTACTTCTGGGATGAGTATTCATGAACTTTCAGATGGACGTGCCATGAGACTACACTAGGGAGCAGGGGGAAATTGAGATGCCAGACATTCTTTCTGAGGTGAAGATTGCCTGAATTTAGAGGTGGAGAAATGAGGACTCTCAACAGTATCATCATTATGGCTATTCCCATCTGTTCCTAGCATTTCAGGCAAAGATTTCTCTGAAAAGGAAGAGCAATTAAGAATGCAGCCTGTGTAATATAGAGTCTGCGTTCATATAGAGTGCTGTCAATCTAAGCCTGTGGGCCATGTAGCTCAGCAATAGTTATGCACACATTGTATACATCATGGTGACTTTTCTGTAAGGTTTATTGTATTACAACATCACTTATTGCAGCAAAATATATATAACTTCAGGCTTCTCAGTTTATGCTCATTATTTGTTCACCAGTGTCTGCTGACAACATATAATATTTAAAAAGAACACTAGGAGTTTATGAAAATTACTTTGCTTATATAATCTGAGTGGTTCTAATAAAATTGTCTGATTCTTTCTCAATCATATTCATATTCTGTGCTGTCACCTCTGGTGGAACAGTAGAGCAAATGAACTATTATTTATATCTACTTTTTGGTGAATTAAAAATGATGCAAATTAATAGGTCACTATACAAGCACTTGCCCTTGTCCTACTCTATGCAGTCACAAGACATCTTATTATTAGAGCACTGGTTAAATGTAAATATCCGAGTGCATATCTACATCATTATTCAGATCAAAGTAAAATTTCACCATGCTCTGGTCTAGAGCTTATCCTACAATGGGAATTAGTAAGTATAAGGGTTTGCCAAAATGTCTCGGGAAGAAAGAATTACATTTTCAAGGAGAATCAATAATTTGATAAATGAATAAAACGTTATCATAATAGTCTATTCCTGTGGCAGATTTAAAGTTCTAACCAAAAAATAAGATGAAATTTAAAGGATACCTTAACTTCAATCCCTCTTTCCCCTGTTATGGAGTCTTAAATTCCTTCATTATTCTCTCCTTTGACATAGGACCCAACAAACGAGGTCAGAAAATTAAGTTTGCAAACTCATCCTAGAAAAACTACGCCCTACCTCATTGCTGAATATCACCATGGTCCCCTGTAAAGTCCTCCCCTTGGGACGGAAAGCATCGATGCCAACACCTAGTCCACCCTTCAAAGCACTTTTTCTAGGAAGAGTTTGTGAACTTAATGTCATAGCTTGTATAATTGTAATTTTGGAGTAATTACAAACCAGTATAGGATTTAGAATAAATTCTTCTTTCCCACCTTCACAGAGGCTGACAGCGAATGGTACACAGGACAGGAATGTCTGATACTGTGGGAAGGATGGAGCATCACGGTAAAGGGCCTGAATAGGACTGAAGGGAAGGACAGGCCTGGACTAAAAGACCTATGAGTAAGAAAAGAAAAAGAAACCTGTGGAAACCTCCAGATTTGTTCTTTTTGGCTATCCTGGCTCTTCCCTGGTTCCACACGAAGTATAGAATTATTTTTCCTAGGTCTGTGAAGACTTCCTACTATACTATGAGGCTACAGTAACCAAAACAGCATGAGACAAAAATTGAGACACAGACAAGTGGAACCGAACAGAGAACCCAGATATACAATCATCTACATACAACCCACTGATCTTTGACAAGGCAGACAACATACACTGGGGAAAGAAGCCTTATTCAATAAATAGTGCTGGGAAAATGGGATAGCCACCTGCAGAAGAACTAAACAGGACCCGTATCTCTCACCACTCGCAAAATTATTTCAAAATGGATAAAATACTTAAATGTCAGGCATGAAACCACAAGACTTGTACAAGAAAATGTAGGAAAAATGCTTCTATGTATTGGCCTAGGGAAATCATTTATTAGTAAGACTCCAATGACATTTATACCAGCAACAAAAATAAATAAATAAAACTTAATTAAAAAGCTTCTGCACAGCTAAGGAAATTACCAGCAAAGCAAATAAACAACCTAAAATATGGAAAATATATCCCCATGCTATACATCTGATAAAGGGCCGATCACCAGAATCTACAAAAGAACTCCGGCAAGAAACAAACAACTCCAGAAAAAAAAAGTAGGTAAAATACATAAACAGAAGCTTTTCAAAATAGATAGTCAAATGACCAATAAACAAATGAAAAAATGCTTACTGTCAATAATCACCAGGGAAAGACAAATTAAAACCACAATGAGATATCTCCTTACCCCAGTTACAATGGCTTTTCTGAAAAAGTCCAATAAAAAAATAGATGCTGGAGTGAAAGCAGAAAGGAATACTTACACAATGTTAGTGGGACTGCAAATTAGTACGACCTCTATGGAAAACATACCCAAATTCCTCAGAGAACTAAAAGCAGACTTACCATTCAATCCAGCAAACCTGCTATTGGGTATTTACCCAAAGTTATTTTATCAAAAAGACACCAGCACTCAAATGTTTATTGCAGCATAATTCACAAGTGAAAAGATGAGTTATCAATTCAAGTGCCCACCAATTCACGAGTAGATTAACAAAATGTGGTATATGTATACCATGGAATGTTACTCAGCCTTAAAAAAAGATGAGTTAATGGGTTTTGAAACAATTTGCATGGAACTGGAGATCACGATCCTAAGAGAAGTATCTAAAGAATGGAAAAAAGAACATCACATATACTCATTATTAAACTGGAATTAACTGATGAGCATGTACCTTCCCAGGGGAAAGTAAAGCACAGTGGAAATCAAGTAGGGGAAGGGGATGGGTGAAGATATATCTAAAACAGTGGTTCTCAACCATTAGGCATTCTTTATGCCATGGTCCTTTAATATGGTTCCTGTTGGTTGCGACCCACAGGTTGAGAACTGCTGATCTAAAAGGTAGAGTGAACACATCTGGTTGATGGGCACATTTGTAGCCCTGACTCAAGCTTTACAAAAATAATCCATGGAACCAAAAACATTTGTTTCCCCATAATACTTTGAAATAACAAGGAAAAAGAAACCTATGTGGGAATATAGGCACCAGAGGGAACTTTTGAGTATCTATAAGGTCACCATAATTAAGATGGTTAACCTTGTATGTATCAGAATTACATTACTGGGTGAAAATAAAAAGGACCATATCTTGTCTTAATAAGACAACTGGATAAGAGAGTTGTTCAGGTATAGAACCATCTGCCTTGATGAATTGATGGCAGGAGAGGCTGGCATTTAATTTTAAGGAATCTTTTAGAAAGAGTTTCAAGGTGAATGACCAAATTAAATGACCATTAGGACAATCCCTACTTTAAGAGTCCATGAATGTGTCAACCAGGCAGAGGTGTTGTGTGCATAAAGGTTTCATTGTCTGGTGATGAATATTAATGGAATAAAATAGCTTTGGAGAAGCAAAAGGAAAAAGAAATAATTTTGTAACATTCAATTTTCATTCCAATCCAATCCATCTATAATGTGCAAGTTAGTACATTAGGCACATCACAGTTCTCTCCCAGTTGTTAAGATAAGTTTATCAAATAGCTATAATCAAGTAGACATTCTGCAGAAAGCTGAGGATAGAGGCATCATCGCCCCTTTAAAGGACTTCAGATCTAGAGGGGAAGAAGTGCATAATAGGTTTTTATGCTATATGGACATGACTGCCCACTTAACTAATTTTTAATTGAAAAAGAAATTGGCAGACCTTGTTATGCACAGAGAATACAGTACTGGAAACACCAAGGACTGAAGGACTGTAGCTTGAAGTTGAACATCTGCCACATATTAGTGAAATAATTATTGATAAGTCATTATCTCTGTTAGGAAATCTTTACCTATAAAGTAGAGGTACACAGTGTTGTTTTAAAGAATGAGCATAATAGACCAGAGAGGTTGTGACCAATTTGTTGTTGTTGTTTTTTTTTTTGAGACAGAGCCTCAAACTGTCACCCTGGATAGAGTGCAGTGGCATCACAGCTCACAGCAACCTCCAATTCCTGGGCTCAAGCGAGTCTCCTGCCTCTGCCTCCCAAGTAGCTGGGACTACAGGAGCCCGC
>CAUYRH010047977.1:0-16192 GCA_963574655.1 Perodicticus potto | reverse complement strand
ATAGTGATTAAGAAAATGCTATGAGGGCTATCTCTCACAGTACGATCGAAATGTTTCTGATTGTATATGAAGCACATTCTGCCCTATGATTGCACCAATGTACACAATTATGATTTAATAAAATTATTTAAAAAAAAAAAGATTCTTAGTTGACCAATTCCTTTATTTTTTTCAGCACTTTTAATACATTGTTATACTGCCCTTGGCTTCTATTGTTTCTGGTGGAAACTCAGCTTTGAATCTTTTAGGGACTGTCTCCTACTAATATTTATTGAATCGTTTATATTTTCATTGTCCTTTGAAATTTTCACTATGATATATTTGAGTTTATAATGTTTTTCCTTCATTCTATTTGGAGTTCATTAACCTCTTGGATGTTTGTATTACTGCTTTTTATAAAAGAAAATTTCAGGCATTATTTATTGGAACTTAGTTTCCACTTATTTCTCTCTTTCCTTAACCTTTGATATCTCTATTGTACATATGTTGGTGCACTACAGATTGTCTCACATATATCTGTTTATTACTTGTTATTGTTATTATTTTTTTCTCTGTATTATTCATATTGTATAACCTCTGCTGCCGAGCTTCACATTTGCTGATTTTTTCTTTTACCATTTCAAATCTATGAAGCCCTTGTAGTCAAATATTCATTTTACTCATTGCACTTTTCAACTCCAGAATTATTATTTTTTTTGATCAGACATTATCACAATATTTTACTTATTTCTGCATATTTTTCTGTAGTTCTTTGAATATATTTATAATAGATGCTTTACCCTTTTTTTCTTTTAATCCTACCTTCTGAGCTCCTTCAAAGGCAGTTTGTATTGTCTGCTTGGTTTTAGGGTAAACCCTTAAGTTTGAACCTCCACATAGGCTGCTACAAATAAAGTTAATTCTTGGGGAGAGCTTCAACGGTCTCTGCTGTGAGTAATCTAGTGGGGCTGCCAAAGCAAAATGCCACAGATTGAGTGTAGAAAATAGAAACAGAAATTCATTTCTCTCAGTTCTGGAAGCTGAGAAGTCCATTATCAAGGCACCTTCTAAACCAGGTTCTAGTAGGGAAAGATGTCCTTTCTGACATCTTCTTTCTTGCTGTGACCACAAAAGATAGACAGTGCACTCTGGTGTATTTTACTCTTCTTGTGCAGTCACCAGCCTTCCTGGATTAGGGCCCCACCCTCATGATTTCATTAACCTTTACCACCTCCTCGCAGGCCCTATCTCCAAATATAGTCACATTGAGAATTAAGGTTCCAATATATAAATTTGGGTGAAGAAGTATCCACATTTAGTCCATAACACTGTTCTTAAAGCCTGACTCTCTAACTGGGAAAATTTTCTGAACCACTACTGAGGAGCTAGAGCTGGAGACGATAATACAATTCTCATGGGTTGCTTAAAGCAGAGTGTTAGGAAGGAACTGGAGCTTCTGAATATTGGCTTTAACTTAAAGTCACCAACTGCATTAGCCCTACAAGAGAATCAGCCTATTCTTTGATGCTTTGAAGCATTCACTTCCCATGCAAGTGATATATTTTTCTACATAAGGCTGGCTTACCTAAGTAAAAGGCTATTGTTCATGATAAGCATCTTTATCAGTAATTTCAGCTACAACTTTGGATAACTTGCTGCTGCTTCCATATCAGCACTTTCTGTTGCACCTTTTACTTTTATAGTATGAAAATTGCTTATTTTCTTCAACTTCATTAAACAACTTTGGATAGATTTAAAATTTTCTTCTACAGCTTCCTCAAATTTCTGAGCATTCACAGAACTAAAGAGAATTAGGACTTTGCTTTGCATTAGGCTTTGGTTAACAGAAATGCTCTAGCTAGTCTGATCTTCTATCAAGACCTCCAAAACTTTCTCCATACCGATAACAAAGATGTTGGACTTCCTTATCAGTCAAGTGTTTATTGAAGTAGTGCCTTTAGTTTTCTTCAATAACTTTTTTTTTTTTTTTTGCATTCATAGCCTACTTAACTCATGCAAAAAAGGCCAGGTTTTGGGGTGGCTAGGGTTTAGACATGTCTTCCTCCTTAAGCTTAATAATTGCTAATTTTGGTGGAAAGTACAAGGTGTGTGACTCTTGCTCTCACTTGGACGTTTAAAGGCCACCATAGGGCTATCAATTAGCTTAATTATTGCATCTCAAGATATAGGGATGCCTGAGGAGATAGAGATGGGAACAACTGGTTGGTGGAGCAGTCAGAATACATACAAAACTTTAATTAAATGTGCTGTTTTATATGGAATGATCCTTGACATCCCAATATAATTATACGAAAGATAAACAATCACTGAAGACATATCATAATAACAGATATATGAATTGAGATGCAGTGAATAATCTGGTGCAAATATCTTTTTTGCAAAGTAGTTTTTGGTCTTTTGGATATATTCCTAGTAGAGGAATTGCAGGATCCAACAGCAGATCAATTTTTAGATCCCTGAGTGTTCTCCAAACTTCTTTCCAAAAGGAATGTATTAGCTTGCATTCCCACCAGCAGTGCAGAAGTGTTCCCTTTGCTCCATATCCACACCAATATTTGTAGTTTTGGAATTTTGTTATGTGGGCTACTCTTACTAGAGTTAGGTGGTATCTCAAAGTGGTTTTGATTTGCGTTTCTCTAATGATTAAAGATGACAAGCATTTTTTCATGTGTCTGTAGACCATGCGCCTGTCTTCAGAGAAGCTTCTGTTCAGGTCTCTTGCCCATAGTGAAATGGGAAGACTTGTTCTTTTCTTATTAATAAGTTTGAGTTCTCTGCGGATTCTGGCTATCAGACGTTTGTCAGAAACATAACCTGCAAATATCCTCTCCCATTCTGAGGGCGGTCCACTTGCATTACTGACTGTGTTCTTGGCAGTGTGTTGCTGCCACCCAGCCCCACTGATCAATGACGCAGAGGGAGCACAGCAAATGGAATGATTGATGGCTGAAGCTCGCTCTGGCATTCAGCGGCTGAAGCTCACTCAGGCATTTCAGCAAATTTATTTCTTCCAACAGGGCTTATATAGACACATAACTTAATCAACAAGCACATGACTTAATCCTATGACTTAATCAACAAACATATGACTTGAACCTGGCCCCAGGCCTTTTGCTGCCTGGTGTTTACAGGTCTATGGATAAATCAGATTAACTGATAATCACTTATTATGTAAAACTATCCTTATCGGCTAAGGTTTGACTGGCTTAACTGATAACTACTTTACCAAGGTTATTCTTATGCTAAGTAATAATCCTTTAACCAACCATTTGGAGACAGTTAATCCTCTGAAGGGAATAGCCTGGAAAATATCACCAGGATTTTTCCTTTCTAACTCACAAAAGACTTTAAACTTGCCTTCACAAAATGGGAGACTGGTTGACCTTACAAGGGCACAGATGCCTGTACCCCTACAGCAATGCATAAGTTTTTTAGTTTGATCAGATACCAGTAATGTACTTTTGGTATTGCTTCAATTGCCCTCAGAGTCTTCCTCATACAGTTTTCTCCCAGATCAATTTCTTCTAGTGTTTCTCCTGCATTCTTTCCAAGAATCTTTATGGTTTCATGTCTTAGGTTTAAGTCTTTTATCCAGTGAGAGTCAATTTTTGTTAGAGGTGAAAGGTGTGGGAACAGTTTCAGTCTTCTACAAGTTGCCAACCAATTCTCCCAGCACCATTTGTTAAATAGGGAGTCCTTCCCCCAATTTAAGGTTTTGATCAGCTTATAGAAAATCAAATGACAATAAGTGCCTGGGTTCATCTATTGGTTCTCAATTCTATTCCACACATCTACCTCTATTTTTGTGCCAATATCATGCTGTTTTGATCACTATAGACCAAGTGTCCATTGACCCATGAATGGATTAATACATTGTGGTATATGTATACCATGGAATACTATGTAAGCTTAAAAAAAGATGAAGCCTTTACCTCTTTTATCTTTACATGGAGGGATCTGGAACATATTCTCCTGAGTAAAATGTCTCAAGAATGGAGGAAAAAGTATCCAATGTGCTCAGTACTTCTATGAAACCTACTTATATTTACTCACACTTTCTTATGAAAGATAGAACACACTACAGCCCAGGATGAAGGAGAGAAATGGAGTGGGAAAGGAAGGGAGGGGGGAGGTTTGACAGAGGGAGGGTAAAGGCAGAACCACACCTATGGAACATATGACAAGGGTACAAGTCAAATCTGTCAAATGTAGAACATAGATGTTTTGGTACAATAATCAGGTAAATGAGGTGAAGGCTAGGTTTGATTGGTTTGATCTAACCACATCAGATTGTATACATAAAAAAAAAAAAAACAGCACATTGTACCCCACATATGCATGAATGTATTCATGATCTATATGTATTTGATTTAATAAAAAAACATATAAAATTAAAAAATAACAAATATATGAATAATGAAAAGCTTGAAATATTGTTAGGATTGCTAAAATGTGACACAGAAACAGGAAATGAACATAGACTATTGGAAAAGTAGTGCCAATAGACTTGCTTCATGCAGCATTGCTATAGAGTTTCAATTTAAATAAATAAATAACTGTATATATTCATGAAGGACATTAAAGCGAAGTGGAATACAATAAGGTATGCCTGTGCAGAAACTTATTTTTAACATTTTTTTTAATACTATTTTTTTTATTTATTTATTTTTTGTTTGTTTGTTTGTTTGTTTTTGTAGAGACTGAGTCTCACTTTATCACCCTCGGTAGAGTGTCGTAACGTCACACAGCTCACAGCAACCTCCAACTCCTGGGCTTAGGGATTCTCCTGCATCAGCCTCCCGAGTAGCTGGGACTACAGACGCCCACCACAACGCCCGGCTAAATGCTATGCTTTTAATAGTGTTTTTCTGACCATGAAATTTTACTTTGAGTCACTCTTTCTTGTCTTTGCCCATGTTACAGACAGGCTCAGTGGTTTAGAGGAAGAATTAATGTCTTTACACATTGTGCTAATTTAATTGTAGGGAAACATTTAAGGTTGATAAGTTTATTTATAAATGACAGTGAAAACTACCATGGATGGGTGGGAAGATGTTCAGATATATGATGGTAGATGACAATTTTTTAAAAAAGAAAAGCATTAAAAAGTTTTTAAAAATGGAAGGGGTTAAATATTTTTTAAAAGAAATTATGCACTGATTTAACAGCAGAAAAATATTTAGACAAGTTGAGTAAACAGAAATCAATAATTTTTATTTATAATAAATCTAAAATTAAATAATAACAATTGGACATGTCTATTCCTAGTAGTTGTTTACTACTCATCGTAGAATCTACAATAATGGAAATATATGTGTTTTTCTTTGTTTAAAATCTAGCAATTCATGTTTTATTTTGATTACTTTTTTTATTGTTATTTGCATCTATTTACTATAACTATTTTAAAGGTCCACTTTTCCTTTGAATAAATACCAAGTAGTGGGATTTATGATTTAAATGGTAGGTCTATATCTATTTCTTTGAGGAATCTCCATACTATTTTTCTTTTTCTTTCTTTCTTTTTTTTTTTTTTTTTTGCAGTTTTTTGGCCAGGGCTGGGTTTGAATCCACCATCTCCGGCATATGGCGCTGGTGCCCTACTCCTTTGAGCCACAGGTTCTGCCCCTCCCTACTGTTTTTCATAGACGTTGTACTAATTTGCAGTCCCAGCAATAGAGTATAAGCATTTCTTTCTTTCTGTATCCCTGCCAGTATCTATTGTTTTTGACTTTTTAATAACAGCCATTCTCACAGGAATAAGATGATATGTCACTGCAGTTTTAATTTGTACTTCCCTGGTGATTAATAATATTGAGTTTTTTTTTTTCATATGTTTGTTGGCCATTTGTTTATCTTTTTTCAAAATGCTTCCATTTATGTCTTTTATCCACTTTTTAATGAGACTGTTTTTATCCTTGCTGATTTATTTGCATTGTTTTAGATTCTGGATAATAGATCTTTATTGGACATATAGTTTGTGAATACTTACTCTCATTCTTTAAAGTTGTATATTTACTTTTTTGATTACTTCTTTTGCTCTGTCAAAGCATTTTAATTAATTAAGTGCCATTTATTTATTTTAGATATTATAATAATTGCTTTGGGGGATGCTTTAGAATCCAAGAATGGAAAAATGAACAACACACGCACTCGTTAATAATTTGGAACTATTGAATGGGTACATATGAGCACAGAGAGAAGTAACTCATTGGAAATGAAGAAGGGAAGATGGAGAAGGGAATGGACAAAACCTACCTAAGAAGTACAACAAACACTATTCAGGTGATGGGCAAACAAATGGCCCTGACTCAAGCATTATAAAAGCTACCCACATAGCAAAAATATTTGTACTCCATTAATATTTTGAAATTAAGAAAAGAGAAAAAATTCACCTTAATATTGTTTTACTGTATCAGATACTTTATTTAATTTCTGTGAATTTTAAAATCATGATTTAATTATATGATATTTTTAATTAAAATATATAAAAAGTCACTTGGTAAATGGAAAGAAAAATCAAATTTCATCATATAATGACATCTTCAAATACTAATTCAGTATTTTTATTTTATTGACAAAAACAAAAAAATCAACAATTAAGCATATATGTTTGGAAAAATTATTATCAGTATTCAATTGTATTTTAAATGCTAAATTGCAATAAAATTTTATACTGTATCTGTCTAAGAAGAATAATGTCTTAAAAGTTGCCAAACACGAGACATGTGTGTGCTAAAAATAGTTTTAGGGCTTTTTTAAATGTCTTCTCCAAAGTTTATAAATGGAAGACCTATTTTCTTACTAGTGATTTATTGCTAAAAAATTGTGTCACCTATTTAAAAGTTATTTTTCAACATAATAAATGCTGTCATCTTGTGTAGCACAGGTGCATATAAATGACAACTCTGACCAATAAACTGAAACTATTTTAATAAAAACTGGGTAAAGCCTCTATTAAGTACCAATTTTAAATGAGCATTTATACTTTTAGTTAGGTAAATGTTTAACAGATTAATATGTTGTGATATATGTGTTAGAAATATAGAACATGCTATAAAAAAACTGGTAAGATAATATATATTTTAAAGAAATCATATTACGTTTATAAAATATAGAGGGTTACTGTTATGAAAATTACCTTAGAGAGTAGCCTAAAAAAAATACATGTTTCTAGTAATAACAAAGCAAAAGTAGGCAGTTGAAATTAAATGAGTAGAGAATATGTACAAAGTTTTACAAATGTGGTATGTGTGTGCTTTCAATGATAACACATACTCTCACCAAAATACAAAGTTATTTTTGTTTGTATTTATAATAATCATACATCTGAGTTACCGTCAAACATATATTCAACCAACAACCCCCAACAAATTATCTAAAAATTTAGTTGGCTGATGACCCCAGTAAATACATAAATATTGTTTTAAATGGAAAGATATGAAACTTGTTATAATTCTCTGCCAACTACGTAATTGCAGGAAAATGTCTCACATACAAAACCATAGTTTAAAAAATACTATTGAAGAGGGCGGTGCCTGTGGCTCAAAAGTGTAGGGCGCTGGCCCCATATACTGGAGGTAGTGGGTTCAAACCCAGCCCTGGCCAAAAATTTCAAAAATACTATTGAAGAAAAGTGAGAAAGCAGACCGGAGACAAGAGCTGACAGATCATCTCAGAAAGAAGAAAAAGCAAACAAACATAGAGTGGGTGTAATTCCGAGGAGAAAATGCCTGAGCCTTCCAGAGATGCCATAGGAAAAAGTTTTGGAGCAGAAGGATAGGGGCAGAGATCAACCCCATGAGGCTACAGTTGGAAGGGTGGGAAAGCAGGTTATTCCTCTCTCCCCCACACCTCCAGCAGACAGCAGGCTCCTCAGCTCTGGAGAGCTCTTCCACCCTGCAGCCAGGGCACAGGAAGCCTCCTGAGGACAAGGCACCAGGCTGCCAGCACCCTCGGAGTCACCTCCCCTTGCCACAGATCAGGGCCAAGAAGGCAGATGCCGTATTGCTTCTCCACTCATCTGCACCCTGTCCTCCCCAGGGGACCTCAGCCCTCCAGTTTCCATCTTGCTTGTTCCTATACAAACACTTCTCAACTCTGGCCCAGTAGGGAGGCTTGGGTCAGAAGAGGGCTGGTGATTCCTAGGGTGTCTGTGTGACCTCAGAGCCTGGACATTGTGCATGAGCTGCCTTCTGAGAAAGGAGCAGAGATGACCAGGGCTCCAGCTTTCTTCCACTGAGACTCTTTACTTCTCCTTCCCCTGCACGACCTGTGACTGCTAAGGAATGACTGAGCAAGAGCTCTCAGGAACTGCCTTTCCCTATGTTGGTGTACCCACCACACTGGGGCTTCCACAGAGCAAGGGGGCTCAAACCTTTCTCGACTCCTCCTCTTCCCTCCTGCTCCGTGACCAGCAGCTGTCTAAAGAGGCAACTGAGCAACCACATCGAGGCTTCCACAGAGAGTGGGGTCAGATATCTGCTCTAGGGGTGCTGCACAGACAGATGTGCTCAGAGAGATATATTCCGATGGTTATGTTTATCATTTCACAATGCTTATGTACATCAGAACATCCCGCTGGACACCTTATGTACACGTAATTTGTACTGTATGTACATTGGGGTTAATCATACCTCAGTAAAGTTGAAACAAGGAGAAGAAAAGAAATAAAAATAAAATAAAAATCATACATAACCTACCATCCAGAATCAGCCACTGAAAATAATTTACTGTAATTTCATCTAGAGTTTTCAACGATGTGATGATATTTCTTATAGCTGTATTAGTATAGATCATATAAAATTATAGAAACTTTTTAATATCTGACTTTTTTCTTGTTATTGAGGAAATACATGTTTATAGCTCTAAATTTGGATCCTGACATAAAATTTGAATAAATTAAAATAAATAAAATTCAGAACATTTTTTTTCTCAAAAATAAAATAAAATACCACATTTAATCTGATTCCTTAGATTAACAGTTTACAAGGTAGTATATTTTACTTTGCAATAAATTTAAATTTCCTATTTTGACATTTAATGTATTAGGTAGACCCTAACTTTCTCCAAATCATTTGACAGATCTTGCCTCTGTCTCTGCTTCAGCCACTTAGATTTTTGTTTACTTGTTCAGTTTTGCTTTACTTCATTGTTCTTTTTTAAATATAGCAGGTACTATTCTGTATTTAAAACTCTGTGTATTCTGCTGCTTATTTTTTTTTTGTTGTTGTTCTTTAAGAACTTTACGTTGTTTATTGGGTCTTTATGTTGTTGGATTCCCTGAACAATTCTCTAACAATAATAACTAAATGCTTCAACTATATCTACTTTTATGATCTATTACAAGAATCTACCTTATTATGATTCTTTTTTGGGCATTATCTGTTCTCCTTTATAATTTATAATATAAGCTTGTTTTTTGTCACAGGTCTTGTTGCTTATTCTGACTCCTATATCCCCAGCATCTAGCATTTTGCAAAACCTACTACACTGATTAACTTGATTCTGAATGAATCAGTATTAGAATGATGCATTAGTACAGAAGTACACAGATATCTTAAAAATGTTTTTTCATTAGTCCTGTCTTTCAGTTTGTATTCCTATACCTCCTCATTTCTGAAAGTGTGTGACAGATAAAAGTTGAGAATAATAGTATGATCAGGGAAGGAAGGTAAGGAAAACAATGCCAAAATCAAAGTTCCTTTTTGCATTTTTTTGTCCTATGGCTCCTGCTATTTCATCATATTTGGAAGCAAGGTCATAAACTGAGACTGGCATGCATGTTTACAGTCTGAGGACTAACAGGTAATGGAGAGTTAGAGAGCTTCTTAGTGGAAAAGCAGATTTGTTCACATAGAGATAAGAGTAAGTTATAGTTTACAAGCAAAGTCTCATATTTAGAAATGTATTTGGACTTTTAGATTTCTCTGAGTAATGCTCAGTAACCTGAGTTCTCAAGGTTCACAGTAAGTTTAATCTGAGTTTAGGTTTTTCTCACCCAAACAAGCAGAGCAATGATACCAAGTATGATTTAAATGCCAGACATCAGGATTTAGGCTGATTTTGAAGGGAATTACAGAAAGCTATGGGAATACAGGCAGAAGTAATTTAAAAGAATCAATGAATTTAGAACTCTTAATGGGAGAAATGCACCTCAAGTGGGCTAAATTAAGGGAAACAATGATTTATAGGCTAGTTGTATCTTTCAGGTGATGCTAAGAAGCAGCCTAGAATCATAGGAGTGAATGGTTGGAGAAGGAAGAATGAAGAAATATAGAGTTACATGGTTTCTTGCCCATTGGCGTTAGACTTACAGTGTCATGGAGTTTACAGGAAGAACATAAGATTCCTTGAGTAGAGAATTTTTCATGAGAGTAGAATATGCAAAGTCTAAATATATCATTACATATCAAAAATTCCCCCTTAACGTGGGAAGTATATGGGGAGATTGTTGATCCTGGGGCTGATTTCCTACAGGCACTTGGTGACAATGAATGATTAGGATTGCAGACTATAAATTCAGATGGCCTGGGTCGATCCCAATACCACTTACCTACTGGAAGGGTTTCTGTACAATCCTTATATTCTTTATAGCTAAGTTAAGTACTTAAAACAATATTAGATGTAGTGTCAATGCTCAAAAAAATAAAATCTCTTAAGGTCATAAATTGTAAGGGAGTAAGGCAGAGAGGTTTGATCTAAAGATGTTGCCTCACAGGACACATTTTGCTCTACCACCTTATAGAACCAATAGAGATTATTCTTACACTTTATTTTCCATTAATTATTTGAGGCTGAAAATGCTCAGTTCAAAGGGTAAATTCTAATTCCAAATAATTGGTAGGAAAAAAAAAAAGAGAAAAAAAACAACCTTAATTCTACAAGTGGCTTTCTATTTTTCTTGTTCATACCAAATCCTCAAAATACCTTATTTAAAAAGGAGAACTGTCAGAATCCAAAGGGGGGGAAAAAAAGATTACTAGCACAATGAATGTGCTGACTCACTGTGATGGTTTGTACTGGAACTTCAAGTTTAGATACTTTACTTAGGGTAATGGTCTCCAGTTCCATACAAATTGTTGCGAAAGGTATTAGGTCATATTCTCCATGACTAAGTAATATTCCATGATGTCTGTATGTGAGTGTGTGTATGTGTATAAATAAGAGATTTTGTTAATCCACTCATGAATTGATAATCACTTAGGTTGATCTCACGTCTTTGCAATTGTGAATTGTGCTGCAGTCAGCATTCAAATGCAAGCATCTTTTTGATAAAATGACTGCTTTTTCTTTGGGTAAATACAGAGTAGTTGGGCTTGTTGGATCGCATGGTAGATCTGCTTTAGTTCTTCGACGTATTTTCATGCTGTTTTCTGTAGAGGGTGTACTAGTTGTCAGTCCCACCAACACTGTTTCTTTTTAAAAGTGTCAGTGTTTCTTTCTCTTGGCATCGGTGCCAGCACCAGCATCTGTTGTTTTGGACCTTTTTGATAAAAGCCATTCTCATTGGGGTTAGGTGATATCTGACTGTGGTTTTAATTTGCATTTCTGGAGGATTAGTGACATTTAGTATTTTTTTTCACATGTTCCTTGGCCATTAGTCTATCTTCTTTTGAAAAGCTTCTGTTCGTATCTTTTGTTCATTTTTTAGTGGGGTGGTTGTGGTTTGATTTTTTGTATTGCTGATTTGCTTGAGTTCTTTGCACACTGTGGTTGTTAGCCCTTTAATCAGATATACAGCATGGAAATATTTTCACCCATTCTATAGGTTGTCTGTTTGCTCTGTTAATTGTTTCCTTAACTGTGCAGAAATGCTGTGCTTTAATCAATTTGCATTTATTTATTTTTGTTGTTGTAGTGATTGTCATTGAGGTCTTTTTAAATTCTTTGTCTAGACCAATATCTAGAAGAGCTTTTACAATATTTTCTTATGGAGTTATTATAGTTTCATGCCTTAGTTTAAGTCTGTTACTCATTCAGAATTAATTTTTATGACTAGAGAGATATGGATACTGTTTTAATCTTGTATATGTGGTTTTCCAATTTTCCTAGCACCATGTAACGAACTGGGATTATTTTCCCCTGTGTATATTTTTGTCTGCTTTGTAAAGCATGAGTTAGCAATATGTGGGTGGTTTTGTTTCCGGGTTCTATGTTCTCTTCCATTGGTCTACGTCTCACTATTAAAGTGGAACTAACCAATCAGCAGTTATGTGCACAGATGGAAGTAAAACTCAATGAAAATCAAGCAGGTGGCAGGGGAGCATGGCTGAAATTTTACATAACAGGTACAATGATTACTATCTGGGTGATGGGCATACTTATAACCCTGACTCAAGCTGTACAAAAGCAATTCATATCACCAAAACATTTTAACCCCCATATTACATAGTATTCTGAAATAAAAAAAGATAAAATAGAAAAAAAGTATTGCTCTCCCTCCACTTTATCCAGGACTAAAATTATATACTTATTAATTCTAATCTTTGAGAAATTTATTAATTAAAAAAATAATCTAATTGCTTTTTCCATTATGAGTTTGGTAGAATTTGAGCTTTGTAGGTGTTATTGAAAATTTATATGTTTTTTCTTTTGCAAACTGTTAATTACCATTTGGCAACTTTTCTTTTAAGACACTTTGATTGATTTGTGAGAGCCATGTATATGTTATAAACTTTAACCTTTATTCATTAATAATAAAAAGAGTAGGAGAGTAATTTTGAGAAAAAATAGTTTGGTTTTGAATATTTAAAAAAAATAGAATTTCTTTCTTTCATGTGTACATGCTGAGCTCCAGCTCTGAGTTTCATACTGTGACAGGGTGCCTGCTTTTACAAGATGTTCTATCGCAAGAAAGTAGTGTGTGTGGGAACCTCTGTCATAGTGATCAGGCTTCTGTGGTGAAAATTACCACCTCTGACTTTTTTACCTCACGAGAGAGCTTCCCTGAAAATGCTTAATGCATGGCTGAGAAAAGAGGGAGAGTTTTTTTTATCGGGATCTAGAAAGATATAATTCAGGAGATGCTCTATAGCTTCTCCTTCCTCAGACTCAGACAGTAGAGATGTGTCACCTAATTTGAGTTCTTGGGTCCCATTTGGTGTCTAGAAAGATTTACTGTAGTCTTGCATTTTCATTGTTTGTACTAATAAATAATCTTTTTAACTGAAAGTCTTTGAATACAATTTTTACCAGCTCTTTTCTTTCCAAAAATATAATGCCTTTCAAGTAAAAGTTAAAGTAACTTTTAATTTAAAACTAATTAAGTCACTTTTTCTGAAAATACATGTTAAAATCTTCATATGGGACTTTTATTCATGTCATTATTCATGGAGGCATGCTTTTCTCCTCTGCCCTACACCTTTTCAACACTAAAATGATCATTTTGTCACTTGCATATGTTTCAGACACAATTTCTTCACTGGAATATTTAAATTTATTGTTTACTTTTTAGTAAAGGTATTCTTGAAAAACATTCTCTTCCCTAAATTCCACCTAAAATGATGAAGTGTATATCTCATCTTGTTGACATTGTCTTGGCCCTGTAACCTGAAGGGTGGGAATGGGAGAGGCAGGCAATGCAGGCTCGTGCAAACTCACGGTCGGATTCTGTCTTTATTTAAATTTTGATTTTTTTTTAAGCAAGGAAATATTTACATTTTTAAATCATTTCATTAAAATATTTTTTTATTTTTCTTACTGAGTTTTTTAGAAATCTGTTAAATCTTATACCACAGTTGAGTGCTTCATTCACCTAACTTTAATCCCAGCCAAGATTTGACCATCTGAATGCTGATGGATTTTGTAGTGGGATATTACCAAGCCTTAGCAGTCAGAGACCTCTGTTAGTGCTGTTGGCTCTCTTGTGCCTCTGGCACCATGGAGAGGGTATATCCTAGACAGCATAGGAGGATGACAGACAGGCGAGACGATCCAGTTCAGGAGAGCTATAGCATAAATCAGAGCTTTCCAGAAGTCCCAGTTTAAAGAAGAAAACTTGACCCTCTGCCATCCAGCAAATTCTGAAGATCCACACTCATCTATTGTCACCTGGTTTCTTTTAATGACTATTAACCTGACTCCAATGGTTTTAATTTTTTCTATCATATTTATTTTCTCTAAATATCTCTCTCAAATATTCTAATTTTTCCTACAGTCATAAATAACATCACACTGGTGGCAATCCAAGGAAGTTCCAAGCTATATAATAAAATGTACTTAAATGTCTATTAGAGCCATTTGATCTATAGTGCAGGTTAAGTCAGATTGTTTCTTTATTGATATTCTGCCTAGATGATCTTCCCATTGCTGACAGTGATGTGTTGAAATACTCAGTTATTATTGTATTGTGATCTATCTTTCTCTTTACCTCTAAGAACTTTCAGTTTATAGATCTGGGTGCTCCAGAATTGGGTGCATACATGTTAACAAGTGCTTTATTCCTAACTGGTTTAGCTCATTTGTCATTATATAACTACTATACATCGTATGTTTATATCAAAACATCACATGCACCCCAGAAATACGTACAATTATTGTGTATCCTCAAAACCTTTTTTAAAAAACCCAGTAATGTGAATTAAAGGAGATTGTAGCTGGTTAAATGTTAAAACAATTATTTAGATCCTGATTTCCTCTCTATAGAAGGTATGCAGAATGAAGTGCTCAGTCACCAGGAAGGGTATATTCTTTGATGCCAACTCCCATGTGCCCAACCAAGGACAAATACAGAATTAGAAGGATCTCTGAGAAGAAGAATAAAGTCATGAAAAAGAAAGGAAAGTACTCAGGAAATACTCTCAGGGAGAAAACCTGAGTCAAAGATAGAAATTATCCACATCCCAAGGGAATAGAAGCTCGATTAGACCGGGGATGTTCAGAGTTGCTATGGACCAGTGGACACTATGCACTTCCCATTTTTATTGTCCCCCCATTCTCTCACCATTGCAAGTTGAATATGTGGGAGCTAGGTCTTATTTTATTTCCTAGATTTAGATCATGAGAATCCCTATCCATACCTAATAAAGATTATGATTTCCTTGACCTCAAGCCTGATGCAACATGACTGTTGGTGTTCTGTAAAGGAAATTTGTTTAATTATCATGTGAAATAAATGTGCATAATTTTTACCAATACAGTGGGCTGTGGTAGATTGGAATAGTCTTGATTTTTCATGTTTTCCCTTTATATGATATGCCACACAGCATATGGGAAGATGCAAACACCAATGTTGAGCTATTGAAATGGAAATGAAAGCCAAAGTGAGCCAGTAACTCAGTCAAAACTCAAAAACATATGTTTTTCTGTCTACTAACTGTGCTTCATAACCGCCATGAGAATATGTCCCAAGTAGGCGCCAGTCCAAGAAAAATGAAGGTAAACATTGAAGGGATATAATCCTAGCTAAAAGATTATCACCAAGCCCAGCCAACTCCTAATGCGTAGTGGAGCCATCCCAGCCAAACTGAATACCAGTGAGGAATAAAATAAATAATATTTTTTGAGACATTAAGGTTTGGAATGGTATGTTATGCAGTAGAATGTAGCAATACCTGGTGCATACGTGAGCATTGATACTAAAAGATTTCCTGTGAAACAATTTGCTAGTATCAGTGATTTTAAGGTTCTGGAAGATTTGGACCAGGTGGCAGCACCTAACTGTCAAACACAAAGTGAGTAGAATTGCCATAATGGGCAGCAAGGCTGAATGACACCAGCTGGCATTGGCATGCAGGATTAGTGGCAGTGGGTAATAGAATCTAGTGTTACTAGTGGAAGACAGATGGGCAGCCAATGAAGATAGTACTTTGCTTATATAACCAAAAATCAAACTTTGTCAATGAGAGGGCTGATGCTATTGTCTTCATTAAGAATTATTATCTCTCACATGCTCTTTAGAAGTGAACTAATTCTCAGACTAAGAGACCATTGAGGAAGAGTCTTATATCCCTTAGAGACAGAAACTGTATTGTCCTTAAAAGAATCTATAATAATTTTGTATCCAACTCCTTCTCTAAGGGATCTACTGTCCTTTACCATAAATAATACATACTGGGTAAAGAGAAAATTCAGATCTTACAAGAGCAATGGTTAGGAGATAAGTTTATACTGATTTTAGGGGAACTAAACTAGATCACAGCTCCTCTGTTAGAGTGGGAAGAATGAAGGTTATAAAAGGATTCTTATACCCAGT